>WNGS01036909.1:0-13969 GCA_020271785.1 Procambarus virginalis | reverse complement strand
GCGTGCGCGTGCGTGCCTGTGCCTCTAGTTCCCGTATGCGTTAATTTCTACCCAAATGAGCCACTTTGTGATTTTAAATATATATGCTATCCTGAACAAGAATTTGATAATATTTTACCTCACACTGTACACCTGATTAATTGACCAGAGAGGGGGTACATACCAGTCTCCTTTCCGCTCACACAACTAGATGAGTAATGACGATGTATGGTTAATGATGATGTTCCATCGTCACCTTCCACTAGGTGATTCACTAAGTGCTAGTAGATTGGTGATGTCGGTTCTTCTCTATCTACACAAAGCTCTGGAGCCAGTCACTGTATCGTTGTGTGACAGTTTACTAATTTACTGTACCACTGATCACAGTCACCACTCAACAAACACAATCACCAGTTCCACGGTGGATCGTCCCCACCTGGCCGTCAGGTCAGGTCGCTCCACGTGGTCCTCCACACTTATATGCACAGTTATGCCACTAGCTCCACTTTGTTTTCTTCGCACTATCGCTAGTGATATGCCTATGAAGTGTTGCACCCTGCTAGCTACACACTGCTGTGTGTGTGTGTGTGTGTGTGTGTGTGTGTGTGTGTGTGTGTGACCCTTTGGCCAAAAACCTAGATTATAACTAGATGAGTACTTACTTACGGCTCTGACATTGAGAAAGTTCTTTCTTGCGTCCCTGTGACCCATTTGCGTCTCGAGTTTCCATGTATGATCCTACGTTTTGCTGTTTCTGGCTTTGAACAATACGGGTTTGTACCCCCTCTTCTATTACCTTTGAAGCTCGTATATTGTTATGATACCCACTCTATATCTCCAGTTCTCTTAGTCTTTCCTCAGAGCTTAGGCTCTTCAACTCAGGAACGAGTCTTGTTGCATATCTCTGGGTCATTTTTAATTTCTCCTTGTCCTTTTTCAGGTAAGGCTTCCATGCAAACGATGCATATCCAAGTGTCTCCCAATCGCTGTGTAGGGACCAGAAAGCCCCTTTCTCTAGATTTCCGAAGGATACCCGTATGATAGCAAGTGTGTGTGTGTACTCACCTAGTTGTACTCACCTAGTTGTGCTTGCGGGGGTTGAGCTCTGGCTCTTTGGTCCCGCCTCTCAACCGTCAATCAACAGGTGTACAGTTTCCTGAGCCTAATGGGCTCTATCATATCTACACTTGAAACTGTGTATGGAGTCAGCCTCCACCACATCGCTTCCTAATGCATTCCATTTGTCAACCACTCTGACACTAAAAAAGTTCTTTCTAATATCTCTGTGGCTCATTTGGGCACTCAGTTTCCACCTGTGTCCCCTAGTGCGTGTGCCCCTTGTGTTAAACAGCCTGTCTTTATCAACCCTGTCGATTCCCCTGAGAATCTTGAATGTGGTGATCATGTCCCCCCTAACTCTTCTGTCTTCCAACGAAGTGAGGTTTAATTCCCGTAGTCTCTCCTCGTAGCTCATACCTCTCAGCTCGGGTACTAGTCTGGTGGCAAACCTTTGAACCTTTTCCAGTTTAGTCTTATGCTTGACTAGATAGGGACTCCATGCTGGAGCCGCATACTCCAGGATTGGTCTGACATATGTGGTATATAATGTTCTGAGATTCCTTACACAAGTTTCTAAAGGCCGTTCTTATGTTAGCCAACCTGGCATATGCTGCTGATGTTATCCTCTTGATATGAGCTTCAGGGGACAGGTCTGGCGTGATATCAACCCCCAGGTCTTTCTCTCTCTCTGACTCTTGAAGTATTTCATCTCCCAAATGATACCTTGTATCTGGTCTCCTGCTTCCTACCCCTATCTTCATTACATTACATTTGCTTGGGTTAAACTCTAACAGCCATTTGTTCGACCATTCCTGCAGCTTGTCCTGGTCTTTTGAAGCCTCAAGCTGTCCTCCTCTGTCTTAATCCTTCTCATAATTTTGGCGTCGTCAGCAAACATTGAGAGGAATGAGTCTATACCCTCTGGGAGATCATTTACGTATATCAGAAACAGGATAGGTCCAAGTACAGAGCCCTGTGGGACTCCACTGGTGACTTCACGCCAGTCTGAGGTCTCACCCCTCACTGTAACTCTCTGCTTCCTATTGCTTAGGTACTCCCTTATCCACTGGAGCGCTGTACCAGTTACTCCTGCCTGTTTCTCCAGCTAGTGCATCAACATTTTATTGGGTACTGTGTCAAAGGCTTTCCGACAGTCCAAAAAAATGCAGTCCGCCCACCCTTCCCTTTCTTGCTTAATTCTTGTCACCTGATCGTAGAATTCTATCAAGCCTGTAAGGCAAGATTTACCCTCCCTGAACCCATGTTGATGGGTTGTCACGAAGTCTCTTCTCTCCAGATGTGTTACTAGGTTTTTTCTCACAATTTTCTCCATCACCTTGCATGGTATACAAGTTAAGGACACTGGCCTGTAGTTCAGTGTCTCTTGTCTGTCACCTTTTTTGTATAATGGTACTACATTAGCAGTCTTCCATATTTCTGGTAGGTCCACCATTTCCAGTGACTTACTATACACTATGGAGAGTGGTAAGCAAAGTGCTCCTGCACACTCTTTCAATACCCATGGCGAGATTCCATCCGCCCAACAGCTTTTCTCACATCCAGCTCCAATAGGTGCTTTTTGACCTCATCTCTTGTAATTTCGAACCTATCCAAGGTCACCTGGTTTGCTGCCACCTCTTCTAGCGCCGTGACATCTCCCTGTTCTATTGTAAAGACCATCTGGAACCTTTTGTTGAGTTCTTCACACACCTCTTTGTCATTCTCTGTGTACCTGTCCTCGCCCACCCTAAGTTTCATCACCTGTTCCTTCACTGTTGTCTTCCTCCTGATGTGACTGTGTAGTAGCTTTGGTTCAGTCTTGGCTTTATTAGCTATATCATTTTCATACCTTTTCTCAGCTGCTCTTCTCACACTGACATACTCGTTCCTGGTTCTCTGGTATCTCTCTCTACTTTCTGGTGTTCTGTTATTATGGAAGTTCCTCCATGCCCTTTTGTTCAGCTCCTTTGCTTTCATACATTCCCTATTAAACCACGGATTCTTCTTTGCTTCTCTGTTTTTTCCTGTCGGGCTGGGACAAACCTGCTTACAGCCTCCTGACATTTTTGGGTGACATAGTCCAACATGTCTTGTACGGACTTGGTTCCGAGTTCTGTGTCCCAATGTATATCCCATAGGAATTTATTCATCTCCTCATAGTTTCCCTTTCGGTACGCCAGCCCTTTGGTTCCCAGTTCTTTTTTGGGGGTGACAATTCCTAGCTCAACCAGGTACTCAAAGCTCAATACACTATGATCACTCATTCCCAGTGGGGCTTTCAACTTAACTTCCCTTATATCCGACTCATTTAGGGTAAATATCAGATCAAGCAAGGCTGGTTCATCCCCTCCTCTCATTCTTGTCGGTCCCTTGACGTGTTGACTTAGAAAGTTTCTTGTTGCCACATCCAGCAGCTTAGCTCTCCATGTGTCTGGGCCTCCGTGTGGGTCTCTGTTCCCCCAATCTATCTTCCCTTGGTTGAAGTCTCCCATGATTAGAAGTCTGGATCCGTTCCTGCTAGCCACAGAAGCTGCTCTCTCTATTATATTGATGGTGGCCATGTTGTTTCTATCATATTCCTGTCTGGGTCTTCTGTCATTCGGTGGGGGGTTATATATGACTACTATTATAATTTTCTGTCCTCCAGTTGCTATGGTGCCTGATATGTAGTCACTGAAACCTTCACAGTTCTGAATTACCATCTCTTCGAAACTCAACCTTCTCTTAGTATGCAAAGCCACACCACCTCCTCCTCTCCCTTCTCTCTCTTTCCTCACTACATAGTAGCCCTGTGGAAACACTACGTTTGTTATGATTTTCGTTAGCTTTGTTTCTGTGAGTGCTATTATGTCTGGGTTTTCTTCTAGTGCCCATTCTCCAAGTTAACTAGTTTTATATGTAATCCCATCTCTGTTAGTGTACATCGCCTTGAAGCTCACTTTCTTCTGTTCATTTTCATATCCCTTTCTTGGCGAGCATTCTGCTGGTGTGGGAAGCTGTTCTGTGGGTGAGAAGATCTGTGAGGTGGTTTGCAGGGTCTCAGATAATTTTGGGGTGGGGGGTGAGGGTTTAAGGGAAGGGGGACTGGTAGGGTGTGGGTTAAGGAGATAGGGGGGACATGGAGAATACGGGGTGAGGGGGAGGATGGATAGGGAGGGTATGGGATGAAGGGGGAGGGGGGGCAAGGTGGGAGGGGGAACATGATGGGAATGGGGAAGGTGTGTCAGGGTCAGAATGGGGCGAGGTGGGGGGTGGCAGGTAGGGTGAGGGGAAGGGGGGGTTTCTATGCAGAGGGGGGGGTGGTGGTGTTGCCCTCCCCTCTGGTGTTACTGGGATACTGGTTTTTATTCGTTGCCTTGTGTGGGTTTGAATATTATACACCGTAGTCGTTTGTAGGTTTACTGGGCGAGACAAACAGATATATATCTGGCCAGCCGAGGTCCTACTACTCTGGGTCTGTAGAGCTAACTGAGCCTCCTGCAAGCATGGCTGGAGACTGTGAATGTGGCATGACGTCAGAGGCCTACTTGCCTGTGATTGGTTATGATCCAACTGGCGGGGAATTTGAATATAACACCGCTCGGACACGCTACCAAGTCGACGTCCCTTGTCGACAAGCTCTGGCTAGCTATATTGTTACAATAATACTGAAAGGACCTCGGTGGCATTCATAATGGCTTACATGTGAAAATTGTATAATAAAACATTGAAAATAGATCAGGTGTGCGTAATACTAGCATCTTGGCATATGCACCAAAAATTTTTTGAATATAATAGGTGAAAATCATGGTAACAATGCTTTGATTCAACCAGAGTACTAAGAACATGTGTATGTCTACTTGTCAGATATGAACAATACAATTTAAGGTATTGCCTAAACAAATTATTAACATGTGTCATTGGCATGTGCTTGAAACATGTGCGAATACATGTAGCATAGTTCAGGATAGCTCACCCATAAAACTAGTGCAAAAAATAAAAGGTTTGAACAGTGATGGTACAGGCACGACATCTATTGTCCAGCACGCACCCACCACCCTTCAAACTATAAGTGAGCGACCCCTCCCCCTCCCTCTCTCTCACCATATAGCGTGTGGTGTGTGAGGAGGATGTGGTGTGTGAAGAGTGTGTGGTGTGTGAGGAGCGTGTGGTGTGTGAGGAGCGTGTGGTGTGTAAGGAGCATGTGTGTGTGTTGGAGCGTGTGGTGTGTGAGGAGTGTGTGGAGTGTGTGGTGTGTGTGGAGTGTGTGGTGTGTGAGGAGCATGTGGTGTGTGTGGAGTGTGTGGTGTGTGAGGAGTGTGTGGTGCATGAGGAACGTGCGGTGTGTAAGGAGCATGTGGTGTGTGTGTGGAGCGTGTGTGGTGTGTGAGGAGAGTGTGGAGTGTTTGGTGTGTGTTGTGAGTGTGTGGTGTGGTGTGGAGTGTGTGGTGTGTGTGGAGTGTGTGGTGTGTGTGGTGTGTGAGGAACTTGCGGTGTGTGAGGAGCGTGTGGTGTGTGAGGAGCGTGTGGTGAGTACTTACCTAATTGTGCTTGCGGGGGTTGAGCTTTGGCTCTTTGGTCCCGCCTCTCAACTGTCAATCAACTGGTGTACAGATTCCTGAGCCTACTGGGCTCTATCATATCTACATTTGAAACTGTGTATGGAGTCAGACTCCACCACATCACTGCCTAAACATTCCATTTATTACTACTCTGACACTGAAGACATTCTTTCTAACGTCTCTGTGGCTCATCTGGGTACTAATTTTTCCATCTGTGTCCACTTGTTCGTGTTCCACCCGCGCTGAAGAGTTGGTCTTTGTCCCCCCTATCAATTCCCCTGAGAATTTGTAGGTGGTTATCATGTCTCCCCTTACTCTTCTGTTTTCAGGGATGTGAGGTTCAGCTCCTTTAGCCTTTCCTCGTAGCTCATTCCTCTCAGTTCCGGGGCGAGCCTGGTGCATCCAGTTGAATCTTCTCTAGCTTTGTCTTGTGTTTAACTAGGTATGGGCTCCAGGCTGGAGCTGCATACTCCAGGATTGGTCTTACATAAGTGGTATACAGGGTTCTGAAAGATTCCTTACACACAAGTTTCTATAGGCAGTTCTTATGTTGGCCAGTCTAGCATATGCCGCCGATGATATTCTTTTGACGTGGGCCTCTGGGGACAGGTTCGGTGTGATATCAACTCACAAATCTTTCTCCCTATTTAACGCTTGCAAGATTTCACCTCCAGATGATATCTTGTGTTCAGCTTCCTGCTCCCTTCGCCTAATATCATCACTTACACTTTCCTGAGTTGAACTTTAGCAGCCATTTTCTAGACCATGCCTCCAGTTTACCCAGGTCATCCTGTAGTCTCTGTCTATCTTCATGCGTCTTGATTCTTCTCATAATTGTTGCATCATCAATCATGTGTGTGGAGTGTGTGGTGTGTACTCACCTAGTTGTACTCACCTAGTTGTGCTTGCGGGGGTTGAGCTCTGGCTCTTTGGTCCCGCCTCTCACCGTCAATCAACGGTGTACAGTTTCCTGAGCCTAATGGGCTCTATCATATCTACACTTGAAACTGTGTATGGAGTCAGCCTCCACCACATCGCTTCCTAATGCATTCCATTTGTCAACCACTCTGACACTAAAAAAGTTCTTTCTAATATCTCTGTGGCTCATTTGGGCACTCAGTTTCCACCTGTGTCCCCTAGTGCGTTTGCCCCTTGTGTTAAACAGCCTGTCTTTATCAACCCTGTCGATTCCCTGAGAATCTTGAATGTGGTGATCATGTCCCCCCTAACTCTTCTGTCTTCCAACGAAGTGAGGTTTAATTCCTGCAGTCGCTCCTCGTAGCTCATACCTCTCAGCTCGGGTACTAGTCTGGTGGCAACCTTTGAACCTTTTCCAGTTTAGTCTTATGCTTGACTAGATAGGGACTCCATGCTGGAGCCGCATACTCCAGGATTGGTCTGACATATGTGGTATATAATGTTCTGAAAGATTCCTTACACAAGTTTCTAAAGGCCGTTCTTATGTTAGCCAACCTGGCATATGCTGTGATGTTATCCTCTTGATATGAGCTTCAGGGACAGGTCTGGCGTGATATCAACCCCCAGGTCTTTCTCTCTCTCTGACTCTTGAAGTATTTCATCTCCCAAATGATACCTTGTATCTGTCTCCTGCTTCCTACCCCTATCTTCATTACATTACATATGCTTGGGTTAAACTCTAACAGCCATTTGTTCGACCATTCCTGCTGCTTGTCCAGGTCTTCTTGAAGTCTCAAGCTGTCCTCCTCTGTCTTAATCCTTCTCATAATTTTTTGGCGTCGTCAGCAAACATTGAGAGGAATGAGTCTATACCCTCTGGGAGATCATTTACGTATATAAACAGGATAGGTCCAAGTACAGAGCCCTGTGGGACTCCACTGGTGACTTCACGCCAGTCTGAGGTCTCACCCCTCACTGTAACCTCTCTGCTTCCTATTGCTTAAGTACTCCCTTATCCACTGGAGCGCCCTACCTGTTACTCCTGCCTGTTTCTCCAGCTTATGCATCAACCTTTTATGGGGTACTGTGTCAAGGCTTTCCGACAGTCCAAAAAAAACGCAGTCCGCCCACCCTTCCCTTTCTTGCTTAATTCTTGTCACCTGATCGTAGAATTCTATCAAGCTGTAAGGCAAGATTTACCCTCCCTGAACCCATGTTGATGGGTTGTCACGAAGTCTCTCTCTCCAGATGTGTTACTAGTTTTTTTCGCACAATCTTCTCCATCACCTTGCATGGTATACAAGTTAAGGACACTGGCCTGTAGTTCAGTGCCTCTTGTCTGTCACCCTTTTTGTATATTGGTACTACATTAGCATCTTCCTATTTCTGGTAGGTCCCCCGTTTCCAGTGACTTACTATACACTATGGAGAGTGGTAAGCAAAGTGCTCCTGCACACTCTTTCAATACCCATGGCGAGATTCCATCCGGCCCAACAGCTTTTCTCACATCCAGCTCCAATAGGTGCTTTTTGACCTCATCTCTTGTAATTTCGAACCTATCCAAGGTCACCTGGTTTGCTGCCACCTCTCCAAGCGCCGTGATATCTACCTGTTCTATTGTAAAGACCTCCTGGAACTTTTTGTTGAGTTCTTCACACACCTCTTTGTCATTCTCTGTGTACCTGTCCTCGCCCACCCTAAGTTTAATCACCTGTTCCTTCACTGTTGTCTTCCTCCTGATGTGACTGTGTAGTAGCTTTGGTTCAGTCTTGGCTTTATTAGCTATATCATTTTCATACCTTTTCTCAGCTGCTCTTCTCACACTGACATACTCGTTCCTGGTTCTCTGGTATCTCTCTCTACTTTCTGGTGTTCTGTTATTACGGAAGTTCCTCCATGCCTTTTGTTCAGCTCCTTTGCTTTCATACATTCCCTAATAAACCACGGATTCTTCCTTTGCTTCTCTGTTTTTTCCTGTTGGGCTGGGACAAACCTGCTTACAGCCTCCTGACATTTTTGGGTGACATAGTCCATCATGTCTTGTACGGACTTGGTTCCGAGTTCTGTGTCCCAATGTATATCCCATAGGAATTTATATCATCTCCTCATAGTTTCCCTTTCGGTATGCCAGCCCTTTGTTCCCAGTTCTTTTTGGGGGTGATAATTCCTAGCTCACCCAGGTACTCAAGCTCAATACACTATGATCACTCATTCCCAAGGGGGCTTCCAACTTAACTTCACTTATATCCGACTCATTTAGGGTAAATATGAAATCAAGCAAGGCTGGTTTCATCCCCTCCTCTCATTCTTGTCGGTCCCTTGACTTGTTGACTAGAAGTTTCTTGTTGCCACATCCAGCAGCTTAGCTCTCCATGTGTCTGGGCCTCCGTGTGGGTCTCTGTTCCCCCAATCATCTTCCCATGGTTGAAGTCTCCCATGATTAGAAGTCTGGATCCGTTCCTGCTAGCCACAGAAGCTGCTCTCTCTATTATATTGATGGTGGCCATGTTGTTTCTATCATATTCCTGTCTGGGTCTTCTGTCATTCAGTGGGGGGTTATATATGACTACTATTATAATTTCTGTCTCCAGTTGCAATGGGTGCCTGATATGTAGTCCCTGAAACCTTCACAGTTCTGAATTACCATCTCTTCGAAACTCCATCCTTCTCTTAGTAGCAAAGCCACACCACCTCCTCCTCTCCCTTCTCTCTCTTTCCTCACTACATAGTAGCCCTGTGGAAACACTGCATTTGTTATGATTTTCGTTAGCTTTGTTTCTGTGAGTGCTATTATGTCTGGGTTTTCTTCTAGTGCCCACTCTCCAAGTTCACTAGTTTTATTTGTAATCCCATCTATGTTAGTGTACATCGCCTTGAAGCTCACTTTCTTCTGTTCATTTACATATTCCTTTCTTGGCGAGTATTCTACACATGTGGGAAAACTGTTCCGTGGGTGAGATGATCTGTGAGGTGGTTTGCAGGTCGCAGAGGGTTTTGGGGTGGGGGGTGGGGGTTTAAGGGAAGGGGGAACGGGTAGGGTGTGGGTTAAGGAGATAGGGGGGACATGGAGGATACGGGGTGAGGGGGAGGAGGAATAGGGAGGGTAGGGATGAAGGGGGAAGGGGGACTGGGGGGGGAATGGTGGGAGGGGGGACATGATGGAATGGGATGGGTTGTCGGGGTCAGAATGGGGTGGGAGTGGAGGGAGGGTTGGGTTGGGGCAGGTAGGGTTAGGGGAAGGAAGGGTTTCTATGCAGAGGGAGTTTGGTGGTGTTGCCCCCCCCCCTCTGGTGTTTTGCTGGGATGCTGGTTTTGGGTCCCTCGCTTGTCTCTGGGACTCCTGTGTTGGGGGCTGTGATTTCCTGGTTTGCTCCTCTCTCCCTGCGCTTCCTCTCTTGCCTCTGCTGCCCTGGCTCTCTCCTCCTTTGTCCTGTCCCTCTGCAGGAATACTTGTTCCACNTACCGACGAGTAGGGGTGCGAGTGTCACTGGTGACGAGAACTATCGGCGAGGTCCCAATTGGCCAATAATAGTTCGTGCTAGAGGATCTAAAGCCCTCTTTTTCCCCCTAGAGTCGGATTGCAGGACTTGGGTGCTATTGACCCGGAGACAGACCACAGTACCAGGGTACCTATGTGATAATCTGTCAAAAAGTGAGAATATCTGGGGACAAAGATGTTAAACACGGAGGATAACACGGAAGGGGGAGACGACCAATTAAGAGTATGACTGCGGCCTACAGTCACCACGTAATCCAAAGTTGTCTCACACTCACCATATGCTATTCCCATAATGCACAATATACACAGCACCATAAAAATAAAAAATGATTAATGTAAATAATGAAAGCAAGGGAATTGAAAGCCAAGTACGCTTACCACAATTACCAATACCTGAGTGAAGCTCCCGGACAGGCCCCCAATTATATGTGACGGTAACGTGTTGGAAATGGTGGTCGGCAGTCTTCCAAATAGCAGGTGTCAATGCTGCGCCACATACAAGTAAGTTATAGAAAAAAAAGAGTGACTGCTTGTCTGATAATCTGTGGTAAGGTAAGATACACAAATCACAAAATATAAAAAATGCACTTTACTTAATCTAGAAAACAAAATAAAATAAAGACAATTTCTTGGCATTTATAATAATGTAAAAGTAAAACACATAAAAAGATATAACAAATTGAAAAGGGGGGAGCTGGTTACGTTAACAAAGATAAATGGTGCTGGGAATATATGCGCAAGCTATGAACCTCTATTTTGATCACACGAGGTGGGTCAAATTAGGTGTTCACAGCAGGAGCACGAGATATATTCTGGCTGGCAGAGCTGCAAGGGACTCCAACAATGACTGGTGTGGAATGTGATTGGAGCGGAAGTGGTGTGTTGGGTAGCGGCCAATGAGAACGCAGGACGGCCGCAAGTCGCTAGTTTGGCTGGGAGCAGCAGTTGGCAGGTCGACCAGGTGTGCAGAAGTGGGGGGAAGGAGGGAGTTGCAGGTGCGTGTTGCTGTCTTGATATATACGTTAAGCCACTATAAAACGTATCTTGCATATTGTAGAGAACGGGATGAAGTAAGGAAATAGCAGGCTCAATCTCTGGGAAGAGATTATTGTCACAACACACACACACACACACACACAACTTTGTTACTATTCAACTACAAAGCGACTACACAGCGACTACAAAGCTAGCCAGGGGTGCTGGCTGGCTCAGTGGAGAGCGCTCTTGACTTGTGTACCTAGGGACCAGGGTTCGATCCCGTCAGCCGGCAGGAAAACAATGGACAAAGTTTCTTTCACCCTGTTGCCCCTGTTACCTAGCAGTAAATAGGTACCTGGGAGTTAGTCAGCTGTCACGGGCTGTGTGGGGGGTGGATTGTAGTTTGTAACGGTTGATTGACAGTTGAGAGGCGGGCCGAAAGAGTAGAGCTCAACCCCTACAAATACAACTAGGTGAATACACACATTTAGGCAGTGATGTGGTGGAAGCTGACTCCATACACAGATTCAAACGTAAATATGATAGAGCCCAGTAGGCTCAAGAATCTGTACATAGTTGATTGACGGTTGAGAGGCAAGACCACAGAGCCAGAGCTCAACCCCTGCAAGCACAACTAGGTGAGTATGCACACACAGACACACACACACACACAAACATACACACAAACACACACACACACACACACAACTTTGTCTGTACTGTGTGTGTGTACTCACCAATAGGTGAGTACACACACAGTACAATGTGTGCAATACAAAATTCCTCTGAAAGAATTCCTCTGGAGGAATACAAAAAGTATTTCCCTCTGTATTTCTCCAGAGGAACAGAATGAAGGAGGAGAGAGCCATGGCGACAGAAGCAAGGAAGAAGTGCAGGGAGAGAGGAGTAAACAAAGAAATCACAGTCCCCAACACAACATTCCCAGAGGCAAGAGAGGAACCCACAACCAGCATTTCAGAAACACCAGAGGGGAGGGCAACACCACCACCCTCCTCTGCATAGAAACCCTCCCAACCCTCACTCACCCTGCCCCCCACTCAAATGCTCACTCAACCCTCCCTCCTCTTGGTACTGTGGTTACCTTACCTTACCTTGAGGTTACCTTGAGGTGCTTCCAGGGCTTAGTGTCCCCGCGGCTCGGTCGTCGACCAGGCCTCCTGGCTGCTGGACTGATGAACCAGGCTGTTTGATGCGGCTGCTCACAGCCTGACGTATTGGTCACAGCCTGGTTGATCAGGTATCCTTTGGAGGTGCTTATCCAGTTCTCTCTTGAACACTGTGACGGGTTTGCCAGTTATGTCTCTTATGTGTAGTGGAAACGTGCTGAACAGTCTCGGGCCTCTGATGTTGATAAAGTTCTCTCTCAGAGTACCTGTTGCACCTTTGCTTTTCAACAGGGGTATTCTGCACATCCTGCCATGTCTTCTGGTCTCATGTGATGTTATTTCTGTGTGCAGGTTTGGGATCAGCCCCTCTAATATTTTCCATGTGTAAATTATTATGTATCTCTCCTGCCTGCGCTCAAGGGAGTACAGATTTAGGCTCTTTAGTCGGTCCCAATAGTTTAGATGTTTTACTGAGTGGATTCTAGCAGTAAAGGATTTCTGCACGCTCATTCAGGTCAGCAATTTCTCCAGCTTTGAAAGGGGCTGTCATTGTGCAGCAGTACTCCACTCTAGAGAGCACAAGCGTTTTGAAAAGTATCATCATCGGTATAGCATCTCTTGTGTGAAAAGTTCTTGTTATCCAACCTGTCATTTTTCGTGCAGTTGTGACGGCTACTTTATTGTGTTCTTTAAAGTTAAGGACTTCCGACATGAGTACACCCAGATCCTTTACATTGCCTTTTCGTTCTATGTTATGATTTGCCTGAGTTTTGTACGTCGTTTCCGTTTTTATATTTTATTTTTTTCCATAGCGCATGAGCTGGAACTTATCTTCATTAAACACCATATTATTTTCTGTAGCCCATAGAAAGACCTGATCTACATCTGATTGGAGGTTTGCCGTGTCCTCTATGTTGCCTATTCTCATGAAGATCCTAGTGTCATCTGCAAAGGATGATACCGTGCTATAGGTTGTGTTCTTGTCTATGTCCGATATGAGGATGAGAAAAAGTATTGAAGTAAGCACAATACCCTGGGGGACTGAGCTCTTCACGGTTGATGGGCTGGATTTTATTTTGTTGACTATTACACATTGGGTTCTGTTAGTCAGGAAATTGTAGATCCATCTGCCTATTTTTCCGGTAATTCCTTTTGAACGCATTTTATGTGCAATAACACCATGGTCACATTTATCAAAAGCTTTTGCGAAATCTGTGTAAATTACATCAGCGTTTTGTTTGTCTTCCATAGCATCTAATGCCATATCATAGTGGTCTAGCAACTGCGACAGGCAAGAGCGCCCTGTTCTGAAACCATGTTGTCCGGGGTTATGGAGATGCTGTGATTTCATGTTTTTTATGATCTTACTTCTTAGCACTCTCTCAAAAATTTTTATGATGTGCGATGTTAGTGCTATCGGTCTGTAATTTTTTGCCTCTGCCTTATTTCCTCCTTTATGAAGTGGTGTTATCTCTGCTGTTTTTAGTATATCAGGAATAATGCCAGTATCTAGGCTTAGTCTCCACAGAATGTGGAGGGCCTGCAATAGTATTTTTTTTACAGTTCTTGATGAATATGGAGTTCCAAGAAACCGGGCCTGGTGCAGAGGGCATAGGCGTACTGTTTATGGCTTCTTCAAAATTCAGTGGGGATAGGGTGACGTCTGATATATGATTTGATGTTGGTATCATATCCATGAAAAATTAATTGGGTTATCAATCTTTAGTGCGTTTAATAGCTCGCTGAAAACAGAGTCGTACTGCTTCCTCAGCAACTCGCTCATTTCTTTGTTGTCATCGGTGAAAGTTCCATCTCCCTTTCACATCAGCCCGATACTAGATGTGGTTTTTGATATTGATTTTGCATAA
>WNGS01036899.1:0-13125 GCA_020271785.1 Procambarus virginalis | reverse complement strand
AAGGCTTCCAGGAACTGTCACGATTAAAGGATCAACTTATCCTAAACTCAGTGCTTAACTTTACGCATGAACTAGACATCGATGGTGGACTTCCTTTCCTCCATGTCTACGTGAGAACCAAAGACAACACTTTTCACCACACAAGTTTATATTAAACCCGCCAACATTGGAATGTGTATGAATGGTCACTCCGAATGTCCAGACAGATATAAGACTAATGTAATAAACGCATTTATACGCAGAGCCCTGACTCACTGACTCATTGATCCGACTTATAAACTTGCACAAGGAACTGGAGAGAAGTCTTCAAGTGGAGTGAATCTGTCTGGGAAATGTGCTAAGTGGGGTGCCACAGGGGTCCATTTTGGGGCCAGTCCTTTTTGTCATATACATCAATGACATATAGATGAGAATATTACAAACCACATCATCAAATTTGCAGATGACACTAAGATCTATGGTAAAGTGGGAAGTAAAGGTAACACAAACTCAGCAACAACGGGTTCAAGCTCAACAAACCACAATGTAGGACGGAAAACAGGCGATGCTTTTCCATCCATAGGGGTGGAAACCCTTGGAACCGCCTACCCGCCGAAGGCATAAATACCAAAACTCTACTGGGTTTTAAAATACAGCTGGAAAAGATCATCAGGGCAGATTTGGGGGACCTTTGACAAGCCGCCAGTTACCTGTCCTCATCGAGGTCACTAGTGCTGGTGGCTCTCAGGTAAAGTATTAAATAAACAACGTGAACTCGAATAGAAAACTCAACACCCACATCAGAGAAAATATTTAGAAAAATGGTATAACATTTTTCCCATAAAACTCTATCTATTACAAAACACACTATGAGCTCTTTTTAATGGCAGAATTTAGCCATTTGTGTAACAATTTTTTATTTTTAATTGACAAGGGATAAAACAGAAAGCCATAAGCTAGATCGGTGTACTGAACACTCCCGAGGACTTCAATAGGAGGCGGAGCTGTAGCAAATACCTTCCTGTGATTGGCTGTTGCAGGGAATGCCAACACTCTTTCTATGAATGAAATGCAAACTAAGAAATACATCCTTTTGCACAATATGTTTTGTTCCTGACATAAATGTTCATCTAACTAAGTAATGTAGTCCAATAAGAGGGCGGAGCATCGTATCATCGATGTTATAGATTATTATTATTATTATTGTCAGGCAACTCCCACTGCAGACGGAAGAAGTTAGGTAGCCAGGCCATTGTTCTATACCACCTTTATATCCTGCAATATTTAGTTATCACTTTATTAATACTTTTAAATAATTAACACTTCACGTTTTAGGTAGATTAAAGTGAAACAGCATATCATAAGCAGGGCTGGTGTGCAGAACAATGATGATTTATTAAGTTGATGCGCACCTTTATCTGCTCCCTTTCCTGTGATTGGCTGTGGTGAATGTCAACAAATAATATCTACCAATGACATGGAAGCTGGTGGGAGGTGGGGGGGACTTCTTACTTCAACACAACAACCCGCCTTATGGGCTGCTGTTTGGCTATTTATAGTGCGTTGGAAAAATAAGAGATGTCGCTAGTTGTATTTTGAGGCTAAAATGTTAATAGTGCAATTTGATTCCAACAGATGGCATAAGCTGTATCTTATGGCTACTATTTACCAGACCTCTTGATAGTGTTCTTTTCTGCCGACAGATGGCATCAGCTGTATTATTATTACTTCCGAATTCCCTTTAAACTTTGATCTACAAATCCCGTAGCTTATGATAAGGTTTTATACAATGCTGGTATTAGGTAACTGAAGTTCTGCAATTACTTTGTGTTATCTACTGATGAGGATATCATCATATAAGGTCTGTTTTTGTTGAGATGTGATGTATTTCCAAATAAATTAAACGTCAGTCCATATTATTATTAAAACAACAAATTATGCATATAATAAAAACATTTCACACTAAAAATACTTGGATATATTGAAATTTGGAAGTGAATTCCAGTCTAGGAATCTCCTATGACGAAACTGTACTGTGTTAGCTTTAGCAAGGTATACTGTACATAATAAGTAATAATTTATCATAGTGTAGGGGACAGGCAGCCAGTGTATATATACATGTTAGACTTATACCGGGGTCCCTCCAAGGTGGAACTAGCTATGGAGTGAGACTGAGTTCAAAGTTCAAGTACGTTTATTGAGACAAGAAAATACATCTCAAAGGGCTAAAGTAGCTTAGGCTATTTCTACCCCTTAGAGCAGCCCGGGCCGGCCACTAGGCTTGCTGGCGTACCGGCAAGCTCAACTTCCGCGCACTTATAAGCACAATTTTTGTTTAAATCTTCACAAGGACGAACAACTGTAAATGCAGGAATAGTTTATTACAACATACAAGTTAATAAGCCGTAAATGCCAACACTGTTAACCTTTAAAGTACAGCTGGAAAAGATCATCAAGGCAAATAGGGGGACCTTTGACAAGCCGGCTTGTGGGTTTTGATATTACTGTAAATGTTGTAGTCACACTGGACCTTGTGCAGGTGGATGCTGCCTTTTGTTTTAGCATTAACTGCATCAGTTATACCGTTGACTTTCTTCTTGATATCTTCAGTTGGGTTTCTGGTAATCCTCTTGAATTTGGTCTCATCTTGAAGGACTTCTTTTAGTTTGGCGACACATTCATCAGTCGGGATGAGGACGAAGGCTGCGGTGTTATCTGCTCTCCGGATTGTGATGTTCTCTATGGACTTATGTTGCTGCTGGGCTGCTTCTTTGTGATTAATATCTAGGGTGTTACTCCTGTAGTCTTCCCTTGGGGAAGACATGTATACGCAGATAGCCGGAGTAGCCATGAGGTCTCTACTAGTTCTCTTTGCACACGGGAACACTAGAAAACCTTCAAACCCACACGCAAACCTCGCATCTACTGCAGATACATCGATGATATTCGTATGTGTGAAAGGCCTCCAGGAACTGTCACGATTAAAGGATCAACTTATCCTAAACTCAGTGCTTAACTTTACCCATGAACTAGGCATCGATGGTGGACTCCCTTTCCTCCATGTCTACGTGAGAACCAAAGACAACACTTTCACCACACAAGTTTATATTAAACCCGCCAACATTGGAATGTGTATGAATGGTCACTCCGAATGTCCAGACAGATATAAGACTAATGTAATAAACGCATTTATACGCAGAGCCCTGACTCACTGGCTCATTGTTCCGACTTATATAACATCCACAAGGAACTGGAGAGAAGCCGTCAAGTATTAATAAACAACAGTACACGAATAGACAAGTCAACACCCATATCAGAAGATATTTGGAAAAATGGTATAACATTACTCCGATAAAACTATATTACAAAAGCCACTATGAACTCTTTTTAATTTAGAATTTAGCCATATTGTGTAACAAATTTTTATTTTGAATTATCATAGTAACAGAGAGTCATACTTTGGATATATATATATATATATATATATATATATATATATATATATATTAATATATAGATATATTATAATATATATATATATATATATATATAATATATATATATATATAAAATACCTTCCTGTGATTGGCTGTTGCAGGGAATGCCAACACTCTTTCTATGAATGAATGCAAACTAAGAATACGTCTTATGAAATGCAAACTAAGAAATACGTCCTTTTGCACAACATGTTTTGTTCGTGACAGAAATGTTCATCTAACTTAGTAATGTAGTCCAATAAGAGGGCGGAGCATCGTATCATCGATGTTATAATTACTATTTATAGTTAACATTTTTTCATTTTGCCAGATATTACGACTTAAAATGATCTTAGATTAAGGATCTGCCCGAAACGCTATGCGTGTTAGTGGCTTTACAACATTGTAAAAAGTATCAGTGCTATGTACTCTCATAAAGCCAGTGCACTTTCTTGAATATATAAAAATAAATAAATAAATAAAATAAATAAATTATAATTACTATTATTATTTGTGTGAGGCAACCCCCATTGAAGACGTCAGGAGTTAGGTAGCCAAACCATTGTTCTATAACACCTGTTATATCCTGCAATATTTAGTTATCACTTTATTAATACTTTTAAATAACTAACAATTCCCTTTTTAGGTAGATTAAAGTTGAAGCAGAATGTCATAAGCTGGGCTGGTGTGCAGAATTAAGATGATTTATTAAAATGATGGCACCTTTAGGTGATCCCTTCCTGTGATTGGTTGTGCTGAATGTCAACAAAGAGTTTCTACCAATGACATGGAAGCTCGGGGGTTGGGGGGGGGGATATCCATACTCGTGCACAACCTTATGGGCCGCTGTTTGGCTGTTGATAGTACATGGGAGAGGCAACAGATGGCGTTAGGTGTATTTTGATGGGTTGCTGTTGATAGTGTAATTGGATGCCAACAGAAGGCATAAGCTGTATCTTGTGGCTACTATTTACCTGACTTCTTGATTCAAGTTCAAGTTCAAGTATGTTTATTGAGATAAGCAAGAAATACAGCTCAAAGGGATAGAGTAGCTTAGGCTATTTCTACCCCCCAGAGTGTTCTTTTCTGCCGACAGATGGCATCAGCTGTGTTATTATTACTTCCAAATTCCCTTTAAACTTTGATCTACAAATCCCGTAGCTTATGATAAGGTTTTATACAATGCTGGTATTAGGTAACTGAAGTTCTGCAATTAATTTGTGTTATCTACTGATGAGGATATCATCATATAAGCTCTGGTTAGGATATACTTCTCTTTGTTGAGATGTGATGTATTTCCAAATAAATTAAACGTCAGTCCACATTATTATTAAAACAACAATTATGCATATAATAACAACATTTCACACTAAAAATACTTGGATATATTGAAATTTGGAAGTGAATTCCAATCTAGGAATCTCCTATGACGAAACTGTACTGTGTTAGCTTCAGCAAGCTATACAATATATAATAAGTAATAATAAATTATTGTGCATGGGGACAGGCAGCCAGTGTATATATACATGTTAGACATACCGAGATCTCTCCAAGGTGGAACTAGCTATGGAGTGAGACTAAGTTCAAAGTTCAAGTACGTTTATTGAGACAAGAAAATACATCTCAAAGGGATAAAGTAGCTTAGGCTATTTCTACCCCTTAGAGCAGCCCGGCCGGCCACTAGGCTTGCTGGCGTACCGGCAAGCTCAACTTCCGCGCACTTATAAGCACAATTTTTGTTTAAATCTTCACAAGGACGAACAACTGTAAATGCAGGAATAGTTTATTACAACATACAAGCTTAAGCCGTAAATGCCAACACTGTTAACCTTTAAAGTACAGCTGGAAAAGATCATCAAGGCAAATAGGGGGACCTTTGACAAGCCGCGGCTTGTGGGTTTTGATATTACTGTAAATGTTGTAGTCACACTGGACCTTGTGCAGGTGGATGCTGCCTTTTGTTTTAGCATTAACTGCATCAGTTATACCGTTGACTTTCTTCTTGATATCTTCAGTTGGGTTTCTGGTAATCCTCTTGAATTTGGTCTCATCTTGAAGGACTTCTTTTAGTTTGGCGACACATTCATCAGTCGGGATGAGGACGAAGGCTGCGGTGTTATCTGCTCTCCGGATTGTGATGTTCTCTATGGACTTATGTTGCTGCTGGGCTGCTTCTTTGTGTTTAATATCTAGGGTGTTACTCATGTAGTCTTCCCTTGGGGAAGACATGTATACGCAGATAGCCGGAGTAGCCATGAGGTCTCTAGTAGGAGTCTTCTTTGTACACGGAACACTAGAAAACCTTCAAACCCACAAGTAAACCTCGCATCTACTGCAGATACATCGATGATATTCGTATGTGTGTGAAAGGCCTCCAGAACTGTCACGATTAAAGGATCAACTTATCCTAAACTCAGTGCTTAACTTTACCCATGAACTAGGTGGTGGACTCCCTTTCCTCCATGTCTACGTGAGAACCAAAGACAACACTTTCACCACACAAGTTTATATTAAACCCGCCAACATTGGAATGTGTATGAATGGTCACTCCGAATGTCCAGACAGATATAAGACTAATGTAATAAACGCATTTATACGCAGAGCCCTGACTCACTGGCTCATTGTTCCGACTTATATAACATCCACAAGGAACTGGAGAAGGGCCGTCAAGTATTAATAAACACAAGTACACGAATAGACAAGTCAACACCCATATCAGAAGATATTTGGAAAAATGGTATAACATTACTCCGATAAAACTATATTACAAAAGCCACTATGAACTCTTTTTAATTTAGAATTTAGCCATATTGTGTAACAATTTTTATTTTGAATTATCATAGTAACAGAGAGTCATACTTTGGATATATATATATATATATATATATATAATATATATATATATATATATATATAGATATATATATATATATATATATATATTATATATATATATATATATATATATATATATATATATATATATATATATATATATATATATATATATATATATTATATATATATATATATATATAAAATACCTTCCTGTGATTGGCTGTTGCAGGGAATGCCAACACTCTTTCTATGAATGAAATGCAAACTAAGAAATACGTCCTTATGAAATGCAAACTAAGAAATACGTCCTTTTGCACAACATGTTTTGTTCGTGACAGAAATGTTCATCTAACTTAGTAATGTAGTCCAATAAGAGGGCGGAGCATCGTATCATCGATGTTATAATTACTATTTATAGTTAACATTTTTTCATTTTGCCAGATATTACCGACTTAAAATGATCTTAGATTAAGGATCTGCCCGAAACGCTATGCGTGTTAGTGGCTTTACAACATTGTAAAAAGTATCAGTGCTATGTACTCTCATAAACCCAATGCACTTTCTTGAATATATAAAAATAATAAATAAATAAATAAATATATTATAATTACTATTATTATTTGTGTGAGGCAACCCCCATTGAAGACGTCAGGAGTTAGGTAGCCAAACCATTGTTCTATAACACCTGTTATATCCTGCAATATTTAGTTATCACTTTATTAATACTTTTAAATAACTAACAATTCCCTTTTTAGGTAGATTAAAGTTGAAGCAGAATGTCATAAGCAGGGCTGGTGTGCAGAATTAAGATGATTTATTAAAATGATGGCACCTTTAGGTGATCCCTTCCAGTGATTGGTTGTGCTGAATGTCAACAAAGAGTTTCTACCAATGACATGGAAGCTCGGGGGTTGGGGGGGGTATATCCATACTCGAGCACAACCTTATGGGCCGCTGTTTGGCTGTTGATAGTACATGGGAGAGGCAACAGATGGCGTTAGGTGTATTTTGATGGGTTGCTGTTGATAGTGTAATTGGATGCCAACAGAAGGCATAAGCTGTATCTTGTGGCTACTATTTACCTGACTTCTTGATTCAAGTTCAAGTTCAAGAATGTTTATTGAGATAAGCAAGAAATACAGCTCAAAGGGATAGAGTAGCTTAGGCTATTTCTACCCCCCAGAGTGTTCTTTTCTGCCGACAGAACTATCAGCTGTGTTATTATTACTACCAAATTCCCTTTAAACTCTGATCTACAAATCCCGTAGCTTATGATAAGGTTTATACAATGCTGGTATTAGGTAACTGAAGTTCTGTAATTACTTTTCTTATCTACTGTTGAGGATATTATCATATAACGTTTGGTTAGGATGTACTGCTCTTTGTTGAGATGTGATGTATTTCCAAATAAATTAAACGTCAGTCCATATTATTATTAAAACAACAAATTATGCATATAATAACAACATTTCACACTAAAAATACTTGGATATATTGAAATTTGGAAGTGAATTCCAATCGAGGAATCTCTTATGACGAAACTGTACTGTGTTAGCTTCAGCAAGCTATACAATATATAATAAGTAATAATAAATTATTGTGCATGGGGACAGGCAGCCAGTGTATATATACATGTTAGACATACCGAGATCTCTCCAAGGTGGAACTAGCTATGGAGTTAGACTAAGTTCAAAGTTCTAGTACGTTTATTGAGACAAGAAAATACATCTCAAAGGTATAAAGTAGCTTAGGCTATTTCTACCCCTTAGAGCAGCCCGGGCCGGCCACTAGGCTTGCTGGCGTACCGGCAAGCTCAACTTCCGCGCACTTATCAGCACAATTTTTGTTTAAATCTTCACAAGGACGAACAACTGTAAATGCAGGAATAGTTTATTACAACATACAAGCTTAATAAGCCGTAAATGCCAACACTGTTAACCTTTAAAGTACAGCTGGAAAAGATCATCAAGGCAAATAGGGGGACCTTTGACAAGCCGCGGCTTGTGGGTTTTGATATTACTGTAAATGTTGTAGTCACACTGGACCTTGTGCAGGTGGATGCTGCCTTTTGTTTTAGCATTAACTGCATCAGTTATACCGTTGACTTTCTTCTTGATATCTTTAGTTGGGTTTCTGGTAATCCTCTTGAATTTGGTCTCATCTTGGAGGACTTCTTTTAGTTTGGCGACACATTCATCAGTCGGGATGAGGACGAAGGCTGCGGTGTTATCTGCTGTCCGGATTGTGATGTTCTTTATGGACTTATGTTGCTGCTGGGCTGCTTCTTTGTGTTTATTATCTAGGGTGTTACTCCTGTAGTCTTCCCTTGGACCTCGCATCTACTGCAGATACATCGATGATATTCGTATGTGTGAAAGATCTCCAGGAACTGTCACGATTAAGGTTCAACTTATGCTGCTTTACCCATGAACTTGGCATCGATGATGGACTCCCTTTCCTCCATGTCTACGTGAGAACCAAAGACAACACTTTCACCACACAAGTTTATACATATGTCAGTTGCTTTATTTAGAACCTGTACTTGAGGTCGATCTCAAACCCATTGTTGATGTGACGACTTATATTGAATTTTGTAACTAGCTCATCAAGATTGTAACTTGCTTAGCTAAATGAATTGTGGGGTTCAGTCCCTGAGCCCATTATGTGCCTCTGTAACCCTTTCCACTACCGCCCACAAGATGGGTATGGGGTGCATATAAATGACTAAACTAAAACTTACAAGTTTACAATAAACCCGCCAACATTGGAATGTGTGTGAATGGTCACTCCGAATGTCCAGACAGATATAAGACTAATATAATAAACGCATTTATACGCAGAGCCCTGACTCACTGACTCATTGTTCCGACTTATATAACATCCACAAGGAACTAGAGAGAAGTCTTCGAGTGAATCTGTCTAGGGAAATGTGCCAAGTAGGGTGCCACAGGGGTTCATTTTGGGGCCAACCCTTTTTGTCATATACATCAATGACATAGATGAGAATATTACAAACCACATCATCAAATTTGCAGATGACACTAAGATCTATGGTAAAGTGGGAAGTAAAGGTAACACAAACGAGGAACAACGGGTTCAAGCTCAACAAACCACAATGTAGGACGGAAAACAGGCGATGTTTTTCCACCCACAGGGTTGTAAACCCGTGGAACCGCCTACCCGCCGAAGGCATAAACACCAAAACTCTACTGAGTTTTAATATACAGCTGGAAAAGATCATCAGGGCAGATGGGGGGACCTTTGACAAGCCGCCAGTTACCTGTCCTCATCGAGGTCACTAGTGCTGGTGGCCCTCAGGTAAAGTATTAAATAAACAACGTGAACTCGAATAGAAAACTCAACACCCATATCAGAGAAAATATTTAGAAAAATGGTGTAACATTTTTCCCATAAAACTCTATCTATTACAAAACACACTATGAGCTCTTTTTAATGGTAGAATTTAGCCATTTTGTGTAACAATTTTTTATTTTTAATTGACAAGAGATAAAACAGAAAGCCATAAGGGAGACCGGTGTACTGAACACTCCCGAGGACTTCAATAGGAGGCGGAGCTGTAGCAAATACCTTCCTGTGATTGGCTGTTGCAGGGAATGCCAACACTCTTTCTATGAATGAAATGCAAACTAAGAAATACGTCCTTTTCCACAACATGTTTCTCCCTGACAGTAATTTCCATTTAACTAAATAATGTAATCCAATAAGAGGGCGGAGCATCGTATCATCGATGTTATAGATTATTATTATTATTATTATTGTCAGGCAACTCCCACTGCAGACGGGAGAAGTTAGGTAGCCAGGCCATTGTTCTATACCACCTTTATATCCTGCAATATTTAGTTATCATTTTATTAATACTTTTAAATAATTAACATTTCACGTTTTAGGTAGATTAAAGTTGAAACAGCATATCATAAGCAGGGCTGGTGTGCAGAACAATGATAATTTATTAAATTGATGGCACCTTTAACTGATCCCTTTCCTGTGATTGGCTGTGGTGAATGTCAACAAATAATATCTACCAATGACATGGAAGCTGGTGGGAGGTGGGGGGGACTTCTTACTTCAACACAACAACCCGCCTTATGGGCTGCTGTTTGGCTATTTATAGTGCGTTGGAAAAATAAGAGATGTCGCTAGTTGTATTTTGAGGCTAAAATGTTAATAGTGCAATTTGATTCCAACAGATGGCATAAGCTGTATCTTATGGCTACTATTTACCAGACCTCTTGATAGTGTTCTTTTCTGCCGACAGATGGCATCAGCTGTATTAATATTACTTCCAAATTCCCTTTAAACTTTGATCTACAAATCCCGTAGCTTATGATAAGGTTTTATACAATGCTGGTATTAGGTAACTGAAGTTCTGCAATTACTTTTTTATCTACTGTTGATGGTATCATCATATAACGTCTGGTTAGGATGTTTGTCGTATATCCGGTGTTAATTGTTGTTGAATTGATTTTAATTGTAATTTATATTATTTACTGGGTTAATTACAATTGGATTTTCTCATTAATTGTTGTTCTTAACTCCCTCCCAGGCCGAGAGCCTGGGAGCTCCATGAGGGACGAGAGCCTGGGAGCTCCATGAGGGACGAGAGCCTGGGAGCTCCATGAGGGACGAGAACCTGGGAGCTCCATGAGGGACGAGAACCTGGGAGCTCCATGAGGGATGAGAGCCTGGAGCTCCATGAGGGACGAGAACCTGGGAGCTCCATGAGGGACGAGAACCTGGGAGCTCCATGAGGGACGAGAGCCTGGGAGCTCCATGAGGGACGAGAACCTGGGAGCTCCATGAGGGATGAGAGCCTGGGAGCTCCATGAGGGACGAGAACCTGGGAGCTCCATGAGGGATGAGAGCCTGGGAGCTCCATGAGGGGACGAGAGCCTGGGAGCTCCATGAGGGACGAGAGCCTGGGAGCTCCATGAGGGACGAGAACCTGGGAGCTCCATGAGGGATGAGAGCCTGGGAGCTCCATGAGGGGACGAGAGCCTGGGAGCTCCATGGGGGACGAGAGCCTGGGAGCTCCATGAGGGGACGAGAGCCTGGGAGCTCCATGAGGGATGAGAGCCTGGGAGCTCCATGAGGGACGAGAACCTGGGAGCTCCATGAGGGGATGAGAGCCTGGGAGCTCCATGAGGGGACGAGAGCCTGGGAGCTCCATGAGGGACGAGAGCCTGGGAGCTCCATGAAGGACGAGAGCCTGGGAGCTCCATGAGGGACGAGAGCCTGGGAGCTCCATGAGGGACGAGAGCCTGGGAGCTCCATGAGGGACGAGAGCCTGGGAGCTCCATGAGGGACGAGAGCCTGGGAGCTCCATGAGGGACGAGAACCTGGGAGCTCCATGAGGGGACGAGAACCTGGGAGCTCCATGAGGGACGAGAACCTGGGAGCTCCATGAGGGGACGAGAGCCTGGGAGCTCCATGAGGGACGAGAACCTGGGAGCTCCATGAGGGGACGAGAGCCTGGGAGCTCCATGAAGGACGAGAGCCTGGGAGCTCCATGAGGGATGAGAGCCTGGGAGCTCCATGAGGGGACGAGAGCCTGGGAGCTCCATGAGGGACGAGAACCTGGGAGCTCCATGAGGGACGAGAACCTGGGAGCTCCATGAGGGGACGAGAGCCTGGGAGCTCCATGAGGGACGAGAACCTGGGAGCTCCATGAGGGACGATAACCTGGGAGCTCCATGAGGGGACGAGAGCCTGGGAGCTCCATGAAGGACGAGAGCCTGGGAGCTCCATGAGGGATGAGAGCCTGGGAGCTCCATGAGGGGACGAGAGCCTGGGAGCTCCATGAGGGACGAGAACCTGGGAGCTCCATGAGGGACGAGAGCCTGGGACTCTCGGTGAAGAGGCATCAGGTGAAAGCAAGGCCGGATCTAAATTGTTAACCAATTTAGATTTTTAGACTGGATCTAAATTTTTTTTGGGGGTCCCTAGGCTAAATGAGCCCCCCCCCCCCCCCCTGTGATCAATGTGATTATTCAAAGTCTAAACGCTTATATATAGACAGTTCATATCATAATATGTAGTGATTAACTATCAAAGTTATATTATAGTTCTACAGAGGAATATTTTAAGGCCATATTATTAAACTTATATAATAAATCAAAGTACATATTAGTACAAATGAGTAGTGGTGGACCCTCTAGCAGTCGCCCACGCCCTTGTAAGGGGATTTGCGAGGCTGCAGTTTAATCACAAATATAGTAACGAAACCCATTCATTGTGTTTTTTCAATAAATAAATTAAATACAAAATCTATGTATGAGATGAAATTCCGAGATCTTGCAGATTCTAACTGAAAAACTTGGCCTTTTGTTTCCTACAACCACCTTAGTTTTATACAATATGATCTATCTATTTTATCTATGTATTGTTTCTATGTAGTGTATGAAATGAATGACAGTCACATAGCCAATGAATTATACTGTATTGGATAAAATTGAAATTCTTGCCCGAAACGCTATGCATGCTAGTGACTTTACAAGAATGTAAATTCAACTTAATTTCTAGGTTCTCTGTTAACCCCCAATGTACCTTCTTGTATATAAATAAATAAATAATAAAAAATAAATAAATAAATGATTGAGAGTACAATAATACGGGAGAGATGTACGAGAGCTGCGCCGTGCTCGGGTGCTGCCCCCTGGCCGCGGCTCCCTCAACCAAGCAACCGGCCACCGGAGAGGTAAACTTGGTCTATGTTAATTTTGCTCAATTTGCTGTTTAAACTGTTATTAGCTATGAAATTGAATAGCTAATGTGAGTAGATTGGACACGCATATTGTTATTTTAAGGGAACTGC
>WNGS01036892.1:0-20042 GCA_020271785.1 Procambarus virginalis | reverse complement strand
GCTAGCGCCCCAACTATTCTCTGCTGCCTCATTGACAAAGAGGTCAGAGGCAACCTGCTCTCCTGGACCAAAAACTGTCTCATAAACAGAGAAGCAAGAGTAAAACTTCATGGCACAGTCTCTGAGTACAAAAGACATGAAAATGGTACACCGCAAGGAGGTATTCTCAGTCATCTTCTGCCAAACTGTCACAGAAAAGCCATTACTTCACTATCTTCTGGAATGTGAAGCAACCAACGACCTTAGAAGAGCTTTAAGGGTTCCTGAATCTTGCAGTGGCCACCCTGAAGCCATCAACACAGCCACTCTCCTGGTCAACAAAGGTGTCCAGCAGCTGGACACCCTCATAAAGACTGTGAAGCAGTATCCTTCCCCGCGATAACAGCTTGATGATTAAATGCAACCTCCGAATACTGAAAAGAATTACTGAAAAAAAATTGTACCACTTACGGGCTATTCATGCCCGTGCCACCTCTTGGGTGGCTTAATCTTTATCAATCAATCAATCAATCTTTACAAGAATCTAATGACTCTCTCGTTACAGCGGGTAATGAACTAAGTTTGGCAGCTTCCGCCCATTTATTTACGAGACCATTTGCAATTCCTTGCGGGTCAGGATGTGCAACAAAATTATGCTTTTTACCCCTTACTTTATTTACGTCTTGCCAGATTTCCTTCAAGTTTCTGTTACTCCCAACTTTCTCTGCAAACTCCTGCCAATACTTGCTCCTAATTTCCTTTCTCTTCTCCCCACACAGCTGCCGGTAATGCATTCTTCCCTTTCTCAGTTCTACCGTTCATATTCCAATCCCTGTGAGCTCTCCTCATTGTTAATGTCCACCCCTTAAGCATCTTGTCTTGTGTATAATTTTATTTTCTGGGGGGATGCTTTTTTATACTAGATGTTTTCCGGTTCAGTGTTGAAACTGTGTATGGAGTCAGCCTCCACCACATCACTGCCTAATGCATTCCATTTGTCAACTACTCTGACACTAAAAAAATCTTTCTAATATCTCTGTGGCTCATTTGTTGCTAGGGGACTCAGTTTCCACCTGTGTCCCCTAGTGCGTGTGCCCCTTATGTTAAATAGGCGTCTTTATCTGCCCTGTCAATTCCTCTGAGAATCTTGTACGTGGTGATCATATCCCCCCCTAACTCTATGTCAGGAACTATGCTTAGTCATCTCAGTAGAGAAAAGAAAGATCCTGAACCGACACCCACCCAGACGTTCGCAAAATGCAGTTGCATGATGGCTCTCTGCTCGACTATGTAACCAGATACAAATACCTTGGGCTTGAAGTTCTACTTTACCGCAATGTTGTAGCCAGACTGGGTCACCAATGTAGAGAGAGGCTCCGTGCTCTCAAGGCTGTGGTAGGCTACCATCCAGGCTATGGTGCAAATGTGAGAATTGGCATAATGGTGTATCTCTCATATATTAGGTCACTGATTGATTATGCTGCACCCATGCTTGCTCTAGTGCCCGAGAGAATGCTTGGAGGCTGGAAAAGATGCAAAACGAAGCCATGAGGATTATCCTCGGATGCCCCCGTACAACTAAATTACTAAACATGAGGAAGCAACTGAATATTTCATGTGTAAGTGATCGTATCACTGAAATTAATGTTTTGATTGGTATCAAGATGCTTAGGCTAACCCACCCTAACCCCTGCACTGAAGCCCTCCAAGCCTTCTTCCTTGAAGGTCAGCATCCCTCCAAATGGATTACTGTAACTGCCAATGTGCTCAGAATGTATAACTTTCATCACCCCCACCAAGAGCGACAACAACAACACTTTCCTGCCCCATGGGAGATCACTCCTTTCCAAATTACTGTCCCCCCCCCTTTCCCACCCAAGAAACTCATTAAAGAACAAGCCTTACTTCGACAAGAAGCAAAGTACAATGCCTTAAGCCAAATTGATGCTTTAGTTAGAGAGCGCTCACTTTCCCAGATTATTTACACTGATGGATCCTTGCATCATTCCCATGGTGCAGTTGGAAGTGCAGTTGTTGTGACAGGGAGAGATGGTTCCATCTCCCATGAGTGTGGAGCGAGACTAAGTAACTGGGCCTCCACTCTTCAAACAGAATTGGTTGCCATAATCCTTGCACTAGAGCGCGTATATGAATCCAAAGTTGGCATGCTAATTGTAAGTGACTCCTTGTCATCCTTGACTGCCCTCAGCTCCCCAAGGCATAACTGTGACGTGCTAGACACAGATATAAGGAAATAATCAATGATGGAGTCAGAGTCTGTCTTCTGTGGATTCCTTCCCATATTGGTCTCCGAATACATGATAGAACTGATGAGTTGACCAAGACTTTTGCTCGTGAAGAGGGAATTGATTTCCAACTTGGACTGCCCATGAGCAGCCTGAGGGCAGTAATATTCCGGGAACATCAACTGAATTTCGGAGACTTGAGGCAAAGTAAAATTCACACCAGTTCCTCCATCTATCATCATTCTATTATGCAGGAAGTACAGCACGTCTATGGGTCATCCAATAAGGTTAGCAGACTTCTAGATGTTACCTCTGCTAGGCTTAGGCTCGGCTACAAGTACCTCTGGGAGTTTGTAACATCTGTTGATGTAGATTTCACTAAATGTAAACTCTGTCAGCAGAACTATTCGCATACTTTGCGTCATTATATAATGGAATGTGAAAAAATCGCGGAATTCAGAGATAACACCATTAATGGTGTACAAGAAATTTGTAAGTACTTCATTCATAATATGTGCTGCCCGAAATCTTAGCGAAGTATCTAAAATTTTCTTACTGTAGGTAATGCATGCACATGATTGTAAAGCTGCCGCCCACTTGGGTGGATGTGGAGCACATGACTGTAAAGCTGCCGCCCAGTTGGGTGGGTGTGGAGCACACGACTGTAAAGCTGCCGCCCAGTTGGGTGGGTGTGCAGCAAGACAGTAACCCCAGCCCGTGGGTGATAGTGGACCCCATACCCATCCTGTGGAAGTGAGTGGACCCCATACCCATCTCGTGGGTGCTAGTGGACCCCATACCCATTTAGTGGGTGCTAGTGGACCCCATACCCATCTAGTTGGTGGTAGTGGACCCCATACCCATCCTGTGGGAGGTAGTGGACCCCATACCCATCTTGTGGGTGCTAGTGGACCCCATACCATTTTAGCGGGTGGTAGCTAGTCGACCCCATACCCATCCTGTGGGTGGTAGTGAACCCCATACCCATCCTGTGGGTGGTAGTAGACCCCATACCCATCTTGTGGGTGTTAGTGGACCCCATACCCATCTTGTGGGTGCTAGTGGTCTCCATGCCCATCTAGTGGGTGGTAGTGGACCCCATACCAATCCTGTGGGTGCTAGTGGACCCCATACCCATCTAGTGGGTGGTAGTGAACACATACCTATCCTGTGGGTGGTAGTGGCCCCATACCCATCCTGTGGCTGGTAGTGGACCTCATACCCATCTTGTGGGTGATAGTGGCCCTCATACCCATCTTGTGGGTGGTAGTGGACCCCATACCCATCTTGTGGGTGGTAGTGGACCCCATACCCATCCTGTGGGTGGTAGTGGACCTCATACCCATCTTGTGGGTGATAGTGGACCTCATACCCATCTTGTGGGTGGTAGTGGCCCCCATACCCATCTGTGTGGTGGTAGTGGCCCCCATACCCATCTTGTGGGTGGTAGTGGACCCCATACCCATCTTGTGGGTGGTAGTGGACCCCATACCCATCCTGTGGGTGGTAGTGGACCTCATACCCATCTTGTGGGTGATAGTGGACCTCATACCCATCATGTGGGCGGTAGTGCACCCCATACCAATATTTGGGCGGTACTGGACACCATGCCATCCTGTGGGTGGTATAGTGACCCCATATCCATACTATGTGTAGTAGTGGCCCACCCTCATACCTACCCTGTGGGCGGTAGTGGACCCCATACCCACCCTGTGGGAGGTTGTGGATCCCATACGTATCCTGTAAGCGGTAGTGGACCCCCATACCCATCCTGTGGATGGTAGTGACCCCATTGCCATCCTGTTGGCAGTAGTGGACCCCACACACACCTTGTGGGCGGTTGTGGATCCTATACGTATCCTGTGGGAGGTAGGGGACCCCATACCCATCCTGTGGGTGAGTTAGTTAGTTTAGTTTAGTTCATTTATTATGCACCCATACCCATCTTGTGGGCGGTAGTGGAAAGGGTTACAGAGGCACATAATGGGCTCAGGGACTGAACCCCACAATTCATTTAGCTAAGCAAGTTACAATCTTGATGAGCTAGTTACAAAATTCAATATAAGTCGTCACATCAACAATGGGTTCGAGATCGACCTCAATACAGGTTCTAAATTAAGCAACTGACATATGTGGAGAGCTAGTGTCACAATTTATATGTTTGTCACAATTTATGTTTTACACAATTTATATTTGTTATTGCCCATAAAATGCGCTCAAAAGGAATTACCGGAAAAGTAGGCAGATGGATCTACAATTTCCTGACCAACAGAACCCAATGTGTAATAGTCAACAAAATAAAATCCAACCCGTCAACCGTTAAGAGCTCAGTCCCCCAGGGTACTGTGCTTACTCCAGTACTTTTTCTCATCCTCATATCGGACATAGACAAGAGCACAACCTATAGCACTGTATCATCCTTTGCAGATGACACTAGGATCTTCATGAGAGTAGGCAACATAGAGGACACGGCGAACCTCCAGTCAGATGTAGATCAGGTCTTTATATGGGCTACAGAAAATAATATGGTGTTTAACGAATATAAGTTCCAGCTCATGCGCTATGGAAAAAATGAAAATATAAAAACGAAAACCACGTATAAAACTCAGGCAAATCATAACATAGAACGAAAAGGCAATAAAAAGGATCTGGGTGTACTCATGCGGAAGACCTTACCTTTAAAGAACACAATAAAGTAGCCGTCACAACTGCAAGAAAAATGACAGGTTGGATAACAAGAACTTTTCACACTAGAGATGCTATACCGATGATGACACTTTTCAAAACGCTTGTGCTCTCTAGAGTGGAGTACTACTGCACAATGACAGCCCCTTTTCACTGCTGGTGAAATTGCTGACCTGGAGAGCGTGCAGAGGTCCTTTACTGCTAGAATCCACTCGGTAAAATATGTAAACTATTGGGACCGACTTAAGAGCCTAAATCTGTATTCCCTTGAGCGCAGGCGGGAGAGATACATAATAATTTACACGTGGAAAATATTAGAGGGGCTGGTCCCAAACCTGCACACAGAAATAACATCACATGAGACCAGAAGACATGGCAGGATGTGCAGAATACCCCCGTTGAAAAGCAGAGGTGCAACTGGTACTCTGAGAGAGAACTCTGTCAACATCAGAGGCCCGAGACTGTTCAACACGCTTCCACTACACATAAGGGACATAACTGGCAAACCCCTCACAGTGTTCAAGAGAGAACTGGATAAGCACCTCCAAAGGATACCTGATCAACCAGGCTGTGACTCATACGTCAGGCTGCGAGCAGCCGCGTCCAACAGCCTGGTTGATCAGTCCAGCAACCAGGAGGCCTGGTCGATGACCGGGCCGCGGGGACGATAAGCCCCGGAAGCACCTCAAGGTAAGGTAAGGTGTCCTGCACACCGCCCCCCATCCAGTGGACAGCGGTGGATAGGTTACAATCACTCTGTTACTACCTACAGTTAGCAAACTGGGGATATTTGGCTAAAATTTCTGGTAGCAGATCATTTTGAATGAAATATTTACACATCGCTGGAACATTGGTTATAGAATTGTCTCTAAATTCACGTATCTTTTCGCACTCCATCACATAGTGACGGAGGGTGAGCGAATAATTTTGTTGACACAGTTTACATTTGGTCAGGTCTACATCGGCAGATAATGAGAATTCCCAGAGATACTTGTAACCGAGTCTAAGCCGAGCAGTAGTAACATCTAGAAGTCTGCTGATTTTATTGGATGATCCATAGAAGTGGGGCTCCTCTTGCATGCTAGAATGATGATAGATGGAATTACTGGTGTCAATTTTACTTTGTCTCAGATCTACAAGATCTTGTTGAAGTTCTCAGTGTACTGCTGCTCTCAGATTGCTCATTGACAATCCAAGGTTACACTCAACGGCTCCTTTAAAGGCAGATTCTTTGGCTAACTTATCAGCTCTATCATGCATTCGGAGGCCAACATGAGNGAATTTCCAGGGACACATTCTAAATATATCAAAAAAGTTTCAAAAACTGTTGGCATTCTTTCTAAGATCAGATATTATGTACCCCGCCCTGCTCTGGTGACTCTCTATTACTCCCTCATCTATCCATATCTCAACTATGGTATTTGTGCTTGGGGTTCTACTACCCAAAATCATTTACGTCCTCTAATTACTCAACATAAGCTGCTATTAGGACAATCTCCAACTATGGCCCCAGACATCACTCGGTACCCCTACTCAAATCTCTGAATATGTTAAATATTAAGTCACTGCACATTCTCTCATGTGTATTATACATATATAAAACGCTGAACTGTAATGCCAATCCTGACCTCAAAAGCTTCATTGAAGGTTGTAACAGAACCCATGAGCACCACACCAGAAATAAATACAGTTTTGATATTCCTAGAGTACGACTTAATCAAACTAGAAATGCTCTACAAATCAAGGGTCTCAGAATGTGGAATGACCTTCCCACCATGTTAAAGAATGTACCTCTCTCAACCAGTTTAAGATAAAAACGAAGCACTACCTAATAAATTCCCTTGTAACCTACCCTACCCCTCTATTGTCAACCTGTCTTTTTTTTTTTTTTTTTACAACGCTGTTTGTCGACCTAATTGTATTTGTGCTGCTTTTTCAGCCATGTTCCCCCCTTTTTTTATCCCTATTTTTATTTGTTCTCTACACATTTTATTCTTTATACACAATTAGTATTAAGCTTTAGTCATTTAAGTTTTTTCTGCCCGAAATGCTTTGCGTAATAGTGGCTTTAGGCATTGTATGTACTAGCTCTCTCTATAAATCTATCCAATTTTGTAAAATCTCTTGTATGTATGTACCTTACCTGAATAAACATTATCATTATCATGTCTTACCAAGAGTAGTAAAAACTCATAAATAGGTCTAAATAAAAAATATAAAATGGGCATCACTTTGCATAGGAATCTGATGAGCTTCTAATTCCTTTAAAACTTTAATTATATTCCTCTTGCCTAGAAAATGGTCTCATCGTGACTCATCCTAAAATGATTTCAATAACCAGCTCCAATAGTAAATAATATTAAAACAAAATGTCCAATACTTAGCTATAGAGATTATATGACATTTTAAATAAATTTCTACAGTGAACAAAAATATAAAGTGCATTAATAGTGACTGTTGTGAGCCTCTTGTAATGTCACTTGTGACACCTCTTTGTGTCACTTGTGAAACAAAGATTCTTCATGTGTGTATTTGTGTGGGTGATTAGATATGTATGTGTATGTATATGTGTATACATATATATATATGTACATGTATGTATGAGGGTGTGTACATGTGTATACAACATTGATAATTTTGTAACTAGCATCAAACATTGTTATTTGCTTAGCTAAACGAACTAGAGGGTTCAGTTCCTGAACCCTTTATGTGCCTCTGTAATCCTTTACACCACCGCCCACGGGATGGGTATGGGGTGCATAATAAAGAAAGAAATTGAATTGCATTAATATTTAAATAAATATGAAGAAAAACACATTTAAAACTTTGTTTTAACTTCATTAAAATAAAGATGTATTTTTTTACTCATGAAAAATTTTGAGTTTTTCTAAAATAACAGCTTCTCTAGTTTTTGCTTGGTCTATGAGGAGCATCTAACTTCTACACTGACAGCTTCTCTAGTTTTTGCTTGGTCTATGAGGAGCATCTAACTTCTACAATGACAGCTTCTCTAGTTCTTGCTTAGTCTATGAGGAGCATCTAACTTCTACACTGACAGCTTCTCTAGTTCTTGCTTGGTCTATGAGGCGCATCTAACTTCTACACTGACAGCTTCTCTAGTTCTTGCTTGGTCTATGAGGCGCATCTAACTTCTACACTGACAGCTTCTCTAGTTCTTGCTTGGTCTATGAGGCGCATCTAACTTCTACACTGACAGCTTCTCTAGTTCTTGCTTGGTCTATGAGGAGCATCTAACTTCTACACTGACAGCTTCTCTAGTTCTTGCTTGGTCTATGAGGAGCATCTAACTTCTACACTGACAGCTTCTCTAGTTCTTGCTTGGTCTATGAGGAGCATCTAACTTCTACACTGACAGCTTCTCTAGTTCTTGCTTGGTCTATGAGGAGCATCTAACTTCTACACTGACAGCTTCTCTAGTTCTTGCTTGGTCTATGAGGCGCATCTAACTTCTACACTGACAGCTTCTCTAATTTATGCCTGATCTTTGAGAAGCATCTAACTTTCATAAAAGAACACAATAATAAAATACATTTAGAGCTTTATAAAAGATCTAAATGTATGATGCACCATTTAGATCTTTATAAAAGATCTAAATGGTGCACCAAATTCACCATGTATCAAAAAGGTACATGGTGAAGCATATTTTTCAAACTAAATATAATATAATTACCTCTGTAGGACGTCCAACTGATATGGTGATAACACAATATTTTCATGATCATCATGGGATCATCAGGGCAAATGGGGGCGGGGGCCTTTGGCAAGATGTAGGCTTCCTGTCCTTGTCAAGGCCACTAGTGTTAGAGGCTCTCACATAAATTCAGGTAAATGATGAAGCTCAATTTCTAAATTGTAAATTATACTATTGTAAATTAGACTAACAGTAAGTAAATGTATTAATGTGTCTCATTATCCTTCAACATTCTCTAAATCATCTCCCACGCTCAATGTGTTTACCTTATCACCAGAATGTATCATCTTGTGCATCTTCATATTTCCAAGCTGATTGAATCTCTTTCCACACTCTACACTCAAGAGATTTGTTACTTGAATGCACTAAAATATGCCTCCTCATGTTTCCAAACTAACTGAATCTGAGGACACTCATGAGGTATATCACCTGAATGCACTGAAGTTGAAATTGAAATAAGTTTATTGAGGTAAAATACACACAAAGGGATGAGGTAGCTCGTTATCCTCACCCTGTTCCCGAATGCATCAACATGTGCAGTATAATAGTTCCACGTTCTCTAAATTTTCTGCCACACTCAGTACATTCAAAAGGTCTTTCATCCATATGCACCATCCTGTGAGTCTTCATACTTCCAAGCTGACTGAATCTCTTCCCACACTCTGGACACTCGTGAGGTTTCTCACCTGAATGTACTAACATGTGCACTATAATAGTTCCACGTTCTCTAAATTTTCTTCCACACTCAGCACATTCAAAAGGTCTTTCATCCGCATGCATCTTCCTGTGATTCTTCATGTCTCCAAGACGTCTGAATCTCTTCCCACACTCTGGACATTCATGAGGTTTAACACCTGAATGCACTAACATGTGAATCTTCACATGTCCAGGACTAGTGAATCTCTTCCCACATTCTGGGCACTCATGAGGCTTATCACCCGAATGTACTAACATGTGTGACTTCACATGTCCAAGACGACTGAATCTCTTCCCACATTCTGGACACACATGAGGTTTTTCACCCGAATGCACTGACATGTGTGTCTTCACATTTCCAAGACGACTGAATCTCTTCCCACACTCCGGACACTCATGAGGTTTGTCACCCGAATGCACTAACATGTGTGTCTTCATATTTCCAAGCTGAGTGAATCTCTTCCCACACTCTGGACACTCATGAGGTTTAATACCTGAATGCACTAACATGTGTTTCTTCATATCTCCAAGATGACTGAATACAATCCCACACTCTAGACAATGGTGAGTTTTCATCTTCTTTATGAAAGGTGCAGTTTGTGTGAAGGTTTTCACCGCCGGATAACTGCAAGAATGGTGATGAGAGAGGCGTCGGGGTCCGGCGTCAACGTTGACGGTTAGGCAAGGCTTAGTGTTGTTTCTAAGAGTTAGACTTGATGTGAGCATTTGGCGGTCAATGGTGGTGGTGCTTCTTCTTTATGATAGGTGCAGTTTGTGTCATGTTTTTGCCTTAATGCTGATGTCTGGACATCACCGGCTGGTGTTTGTTGTTATTATGGCGACGCCAGAGTTGCCAGAACTGAATTGCTGAAAGTAGCGAACTGTCGGACTAAAAGTAGCGAATTTGTAATGAAAATAACCCAATATTTTGTTCGGTGACTGATAAGGTTTTCACAGTAATATATTTTTATACATAGGGTAAAGTACACGATTTTATTTGTTTTATTAATATTATCACTGCATGTATTTAACAACAAATGCGATAATAGGATAACTAACAAATATTTTCTGGATGAAACATAATTATGGGTGTGGCATTTTCCCAATCTTTACAGTTGAACAATGTTACCAAGAAGCATTATTATTACCAAGAAGCATCCACAACCTTATTCTTGTGTCCCGGTAGTACAGTCGGGATCGTTCTTGACGCACAATCGCAACCCGTCCTCGCCTCAGGCCTCTTGCGATTCCTATGAGGGTAGAAATAACCTAAGCTACTCTTTAATTTTGAGATGAATCTTATTGGCTCAATAAACGTACTTGAACTCCTGCGATTGGTGGTCTGGTCAATGAGGCAGTTGGATGCAGATGTAATTTACACCCATTATATTATAAATGCAAAAATAATAAGTAAATTACTTTCTTAACATTAATAGTGCAAATTTGCCCAATGTATTTTTAAAGTAGCCCAAAAAAATAGCATGTAGCGGGATTTAAAATTTAGGAGTGCCGAGCTTTCAAAAGTAGCCCAATTAGCTATTTTTAGGCCAATCTGGCAGCACTGTCTGTCTTCTAGTGACGTGGGACAACAACATTAAGGCGTCGTACTGATAATGGCGTCCCCCAGCTAGTGTTATAGACACTTCTTGACAAATAACTTAGATATTTTAGAATATATTAATTTACAGTCATAGTGTTAGACAGATTATTTTAAAATGTAAGTATAATCATGAATTTAGATTGATCGATTGATTGATGAAGATTAAGCCACCCAAAAGGTGGCTCGGGCATGAATAGCCCGTAAGTGGTGGCCCATCTGAGCCATTACCATTATCAAGCGCTGATACTGGAGATTTGTGGAGGTGCGACTGCACCCTGCGTGACGGGAGATGTCTCCCGTGTGTAATTTAGATTGTAATAGTGAGGCTCCTTAAAGTTGAAATATATAAATATATAAAATATATAAATAAAATATATAAATAAATCTTTGTAAAATCTCTTGTATGTATGTACCTTACTTAAATAAACATTTATTTATTATTTATTTATTTTATTTTGAAGATATTCTGAACCATATTGGAGGTTGACCCAAGTATCAAATATGTCAGCCATGTATTGGATTTCAAATATGGTCGCCCATGATGGAATAGACAAATGTCCGAAGAATATTGTTGAAAACATCTTGATAACTTACTAAACCAAAAATCTTTATATGTCAGAAGAACGACAGAAACGGGATCTATATGTAAAACCTGTACCAGGACAATATTTAAAGTAAAATCGAAGATATATGTAGTTGTATTCGACCCATGTACTATACGTATGTACTGTAGTACTTTTTGTACTTTGTATGTACTGTAGTACTTTTTGTACTTTGTATGTACTTTTGTATGTATGTACTTTACCTGAATAAATATTTGTATTTGTATTTGTAACCCCAGTTGGAATCAAACCCAACTATGGGATGGGTTAACCCAAGTATCGCGTTTCTAAAAGGGTCACCCATGTTGGAAAAGACGAACGCCGAAAGAATATTGTTGAAAACATCTTGATAACTTATTAAACCAAAATTATTTATTAGTCAGAAGAAAGATGGAAACGCGATCTATATGTAAAACCTCTACCAGACAAATATTTTAAGTAAACCCGAAGATATTTGTAGTTGTTTGGCAGTTTGATCTGCCCGGTTTGGTAGTTTGATCTGCCCGTAGTAATTACCGTAGTAATTGATGTAGTAATTACTCCCTTGCAAAAGAAAAAAGTATGTATGAAATAGGAGAGCTGAGGGCGACATATGATTGTATAATTAGAAAACTGCCCACAGAAAACACTCTACATGTATATTGTGATGGGTCAGTAGCTAGGGATGTGAAGGCAGGATGTGGAGTCTTGATCAGGGAGTACACTGACATCGGCACTGTAGATACTGTTATTGGACGCCGCTTAACTGACAATGTCTCTTCAACGCAGGCTGAACTCCAAGGAGTATTAGCAGGATTACAGGAAGTAGTCAAATGTGGTAAAAATGCTTGCTTCTTTATTGACAGCAGAGGAGCGTTAGAGTCTTTAAATAGCAGACGCCCAGTATATCAGAATATTGTGATAGAGTGTAGAGAGAATGTTAAGAAATTAGAAAAAACTGGGTATAAAGTAAGATTCATGTGGATCCCTTCACATGTGGGAATCCTGTTGAATGAGGTAGTTGATGAGATAGCGAAGAGAGCCACTGAAAAAAATCTTGTTGATGTTGTATGTCAGTTAACCTTGAAACAAATAAAAACAAGAATCAAGATGATCCAAGAGGGTGAAGAAATGATAAAGAGAATGGCAATGGTGGACAGTAGTAACACACTTAAGCATTATTCAATAATAAATACAAATTCGTCCTTCACTTATGGTAAAGGAAAGTCTACTTGGAAGGATTCAATTTACATGAGATTAAGATTAGGATACAAATATATCTGGCAATACGGTGTTGATGTCAGTGAAAAAGATAAGGAGTGTAAGTTATGTAGTATGCCGCACGCCCACACCTTAGAACATTATGTATTAGAGTGTCAACTTATTGATAACTATAGAAATAAGGAATTAAATAGTGTACCACATCAAATTGTTTGGATGTGTGATAATGGTATGATAGACAGTATACTTAGGAGCTACAAGAATTTTGCCCCAAGAGTGTGACGAATATATGTATTGCTGTAACCTGCAATGTTAAATGGGATTCTAATATTGTACTTACTATATTAACCTGCAATGTTAAATGGGATTCTTGTAATATGCTGTATTACTATATTAACCTGCAATGTTAAATAGGATTCTTGTAATGTTATTTGTCTATTTGTACTCACTGAGTTTGTGCGCCCCTTGAGGGACTTGAAGTAGAGGGAGGTAGAAATAGCCTAAGCTACTCTATCCCTTTGAGCTGTATTTCTTGCTTATCTCAATAAACATACTTGAACTTGAACTTGATCTGCCCGAAACGCATTGCATAATAGTGGCTTTAGGCATTGTATGTACTAGCTCTATCTATAAATCGATCCATTAATGTAACATCCCTTGTATGTATGTACCTTACCTGAATAAACATATTTATATTTATATATTTATTTATATTTATTTGTATAAAAGTGACAGTTATCATCGCTCGTCGAGCTCGAAAATGCAGCAGTATTCATCTCAGATCAATGCCTTTTTCACGCAGATTCCTTATTAAACGTAAGAGTTTTATATGTCACAAGAAAGATAGGAATATAAGCTTCATTCTAAATACCTTACCATGTGCATATTTAAATTTAAAGCGAAGATACGTGTACTTTTATAATAGCCGAGCTCCGACACCGCACAGATCGACCGACGGAGCAGCTCTCTCTCTCTCTCAGAACAATGTTTATTTCACGTAAATATGTAAATAATCGTAAGTGTTTTGTATACCCTAAGAAAGATAGGCATATCAGGTTCATTTTAAACACTTTACCATAGATATAATTAAAGTTCTAATGAAGATTCACGTGTTTTAATAATCGCCGAGCTCCAACCCAACACACAAGACTGATCGAGTGAATTCGTTAATAAACACAAATGTTTTATATGTCTTAAGAAAGCTTCCTTTTAAATACATTACAATATAAATATTTAAAGCTCAAGTGAAGATACATATGTTTTTTTAGTGGTGTTCAGTAGCTTGTCGGGCATGGAGTGCAGACGCATACGCACTTGCCAATATGTTGTGTAATTATAAATAAATAAATAAATAAATAAATAAATAAATAAATAATTGTTTATTTAGGTAAGGTACATACATACAAGAGATTTTTCAAAGATTGATGGATTTATAGATAGAGCTAGTACATACAATGCCTAAAGCCACTATTACGCAAAGCGTTTCGGGCAGGAAAAACATTAATGACTAAAGCTTTGTAACGTACGATTATGTTACGTTGTTGGGTAGATTAGATACACAGTGTTTAGTGAGTTTCATATTTATTTAGTAGTCCTGGATACAGCAGTGTCGTAGACGTTCAGACGAAGCCTGGAGCAGAGAGCTGAGTGAGGCCGGAGTCGTGGAGCTCTATGCGGGAGACCGTGGCGGCTCGATTGGGAATTGCGAGTGTCTGAACTCGGGGAGCGAGAGCGTTGTAGCTGGATGCGGTCGTAGTCTGCTGCCTGCTCTGTGTCGAAGCTGTAGCGTCTTGGGTCGACTAGAACTGCCCAAGCCGAGTACTACATTCTTGACTGGAGATTGTACTGGTTTGCTGTTCTCACATCGCTGGGTTATATGGTGATTACACCTCAGCTCCCTCCAACAAGGTGAGGAGAGTATTACCTGTAATTGGGGAAAGGATTGTAGCTTGTGTGATTAGTAATGCATTAAGATAATGAGATAATGGAGCGAGTATAACGATTACTCGCTACAGGACTCTCCCTGCCAGGGAATGGAAGAAAACAATATAACAAAAAATACGTGGTCGTTGTGGAACATGTAGTCCGGTACCAAAAGATGCAGGCAGTGTGTGGACAAGCTCGATGTAGCAGAAGAGAAGAATGTGCATGATTGTTGCGTCCTCGGGTCGCTGGTGGAGCATTTAGATCCGGGGCGGATGGGCTCGGGCACCAGGACAATAGGCGGTAGATTTCCCAACTTTAATCGCCGTTATTAGTTCTCTGGTAATACCTGTGCAAGTGACATCACCACTGTTATCTGCTGTAAGTATAAAATCCTTTCTTAGATCTTTACAAGACACAGTAACAGTTCACCCAGTGAGCCAACTCCACGCTGACTGTCTCCAGTAGCCCAGAGCATCACCTTCACTCACCAGACCACTTCACAAGTGATCATTTGAATTTCATCATGTAATTCCAATTGAATTATAATCGATGCAGCAATGCTGCTCAGTGTAGGAAAAGACAATCTATACTGGATACAAGTTCTGAAAGTGACGGCGAGTGGCATCACGTGAATAAGGCAAACAGGACAATTAAGCCACTCCATGACGACCCATCGCTCTATAATCACTCCAGCTCTTCCAGCTCCTCAGACTAAATCTACACTGCCAATCTTCAAGGTGCAGCACACCGAAGGTAAGTCTTCCTAAGCCACTGTAGTGGACCTCGAAAAAGAGTACCCCCAGCTCCAGATCAGAGCAAAACCTAATCTCAGAGGAGAATACATTCTGAGGCCTAAAGACGAATCGGCCGCTACGATTCTGAAAAATTACACAAAATGTGAGGAACTGAAACCAAAGGATAAAATACGAAAAATCATTGTCCTCCACTATCCCTTGCATATGGCCCTGACCATCTCGAAAAGCTGAACTATGTGGTGTCAGCAGAGAGATGCCAAGTAAGAACCACAAAACAGGAAACCCGACAAGTCCTTCTCATAGTAAGAGGACGGATCCCGGAGAAACTTGACCTTGGAATCTGGGGCGTGTTCCAACACAGGCATTACACCCCAGAGCCCCTCAGATGCTTCAGATGTCAGAGATTTGGGCATCACAAAGATGGCTGCCAACGCCCAGTGAGGTGCGGAGTCTGCAGCCAGCCCCATGACACAAACATATGCATTGATAAACACAAGGCAAAGTGCCCAAATTGCTCTAAGGCACATCACGCCTGGAACTTGAAATGCCCTGAAAGGCTCAAAAGGCTTCAAACGAACCCCACCACGCCTACAGCAGAGCCGAAGCCCCCACCAAAACTAATACCAGCTCCCCTGCTCACTAAAACCGCGTGGGGTCTACCCATTCAGGAAGAGGGGGCACACGGCCCTTCACCATCGGCCATGGTGAAGGGTGTGAAGACCTCCGTACAGGACGAAAAGAAAGATGGAGGACACATATCATGTTCAAAGCAGTCGCCCTTCCATTTCATCCAGTAAGCACACTGGGGCCAATAGGAGTAACAATTCCAGTGTCAAAGTTACCACTGAGAAGGGTCTAAAAGCTACTAGGCCCCAAACCTGCACAGCATTAAATAGTGCTCCCACAGAACTGGACGCTTTCTGGCCAATGCTCAAAACTTTGGTCACCGAGTTGATCGAAAGTCTGCTATCACAAGAAATCAAGCAAACCACAGAGACTCGAAAGACAATTGAGCACAAGCTCAAGAAATTCGAAAATGTAATATCCTCACCTTCAAGACAGCAGGGCAGGAGACACCCGCCTAAAAAACAGATAGAGTCCAGCTCGTCGGAAAGCGACACTGATGAGTCAATTTCAGGTCCACTAAGAACCTATACACCAATTGCAACTTCCATGGCGTGTTCATCAGACTCCATGGATACCACGGAATTATCAGCAAATTCCAAGAACATAGAGGTCTAAAGATCCTGCAATGGAATGCGCAAGGATTGCGCACTAAATTGCAACACTTGCAATGCATAGCAGCAACCAAGGGCATAGACATCCTGATACTACAGGAGAGCTTGCTTCGAGCCGGATTAGAACCTAAAATCTCAGGCTATCGAGGCTTCTTCTTTCCATGGATCAATGGGCAATCCAGGGGATGTGCAATCTATGTAAAATGTGACCTGATCTCCAAGTCCATAACCAGCCCACCTGATTGTGGGCAGGGACAGAGGTAATGGGAGTAACCATTGAGCTAAGACACGACACACTTGAAGTGTTTAATGTGTACAGGTCTCCACATGCTGAAATGGATCTCTGTGTTATTTGGACACGCGACAACAACAAACACAATCACTTGTGGAGATTTTAATGCCCATCATCGATTGGCACTGGGCTCGAACACAACAAATGAAACCGGCATTCACATTGCACATCTACTAGACCAGCTTCCAGATATACAAATCCTAAACAAGAATGAACCCACCCACATCCAAGGAGGCAGATTAGACCTAACCTTCGTTTCAGCCTCCCTAAGAGATGCAGCGACATGGTCAGTTGAGCCCACACTCACAAGCGACCACTATGGGGTCCAAATTGATCTTAAGTTAGACCTACCCACTCCACCTCCGCCTCCATCTGAAGCCTGGAACTTTGCTTTAGCAAACTGGGACCGATTTCAAAACCTCATTTCAGAGTGGCATAGAAACTATGATCTTCCCGAAAACATTAATCAGGCAGAACAAGAATTTGTCAAATCGATTCAAAGTGCAGCCAACCACTCAATCCCACTGAAAAAACCGTCCACTGGACACCATAAAGATCATTGGTACTATTGCGAACGTGTCAAAGAACTCCTTACCTTGAGGTTACCTTGAGGATACCTTGAGGTGCTTCCGGGGCTTAGCGTCCCCGCGGCCCGGTCATCGACCAGGCCTCCTGGTTGCTGGACTGATCAACCAGGCTGTTGGACGCGGCTGCTCGCAGCCTGACGTATGAGTCACAACCTGGTTGATCAGGTATCCTTTGGAGGTGCTTATCCAGTTCTCTCTTGAACACTGTGAGGGGTTTGCCAGTTATGCCCCTTATGTGTAGCGGGAGCGTGTTGAACAGTCTCGGGCCTCTGATGTTGATAGAGTTCTCTCTCAGAGTACCAGTTGCACCTCTGTTTTTCAACGGGGGTATTCTGCACATCCTGCCATGTCTTCTGGTTTCATGTGATGTTATTTCTGTGTGCAGGTTTGGGACCAGCCCCTCTAATATTTTCCATGTGTAAATTATTATGTATCTCTCCCGCCTGCGCTCAAGGGAGTACAGATTTAGGCTCTTTAGTCGGTCCCAATAGTTTAGATGTTTTACCGAGTGGATTCTAGCAGTAAAGGATCTCTGCACGCTCTCCAGGTCAGCAATTTCACCAGCTTTGAAAGGGGCTGTCATTGTGCAGCAGTACTCCACTCTAGAGAGCACAAGCGTTTTGAAAAGTATCATCATCGGTATAGCATCTCTAGTGTGAAAAGTTCTTGTTATCCAACCTGTCATTTTTCGTGCAGTTGTGACGGCCACTTTATTGTGTTCTTTAAAGGTAAGGTCTTCCGACATGAGTACACCCAGATCCTTTACATTGCCTTTTCGTGCTATGTTATGATTTGTCTGAGTTTTGTACGTGGTTTTCGTTTTTATATTTTCATTTTTTCCATAGCGCATGAGCTGGAACTTATATTCGTTAAACACCATATTATTTTCTGTAGCCCATAGAAAGACCTGATCTACATCTGACTGGAGGTTCGCCGTGTCCTCTATGTTGCCTACTCTCATGAAGATCCTAGTGTCATCTGCAAAGGATGATACAGTGCTATAGGTTGTGTTCTTGTCTATGTCCGATATGAGGATGAGAAAAAGTACTGGAGCAAGCACAGTACCCTGAGGGACTGAGCTCTTAACGGTTGATGGGCTGGATTTTATTTTGTTGACTATTACACATTGGGTTCTGTTGGTCAGGAAATTGTAGATCCATCTGCCTATTTTTCCGGTAATTCCTTTTGAGCGCATTTTATGTGCAATAACACCATGGTCACATTTATCAAAAGCTTTTGCGAAATCTGTGTAAATTACATCAGCGTTTTGTTTGTCTTCCATAGCATCTAATGCCATATCATAGTGGTCCAGCAACTGTGATATGGCATTATATGCTATGGAAGACAAACAAAACGCTGATGTAATTTACACAGATTTCGAACTTCGAAGATACACAGAACTCAACCATAGACTCAACAGAACAAGAAAGCTATACAAAAAGCATCCAAGTGACCGCAACAGGTCCTTACTTTGTGAGGTCAAGGAACATGTATCGAGAGACCAGACTAATAAAAGAACAAAAGTGGCTGGAATGTTGTTCACACCTGAATGAACACACCTCTCTCGGAGAGATGTGGCAACAAATTCACCGGGCCAAAGGGAATAAAACACCCTAAGGATCCTCAACAGGAAGCCGAAGTACTGGCAACCAGGTTTGCAGAGAGAGCAGCCAGCAATCAACTTCCACCAGATGTATTAGCAATACAGACAGGACTAGAGGAAGAAAGGTGGCACAGAATCCTTACAGCATGTGAAGAAGTCTCTGACACTAATGCCCCCTTCACACTGGATGAGCTCAATCGGGCTAAGAAAAACTCCAAGGATACATCCCCTGGAGCCGACAAAATAACCTATAAAATGATTAGAAACCTCGGCCCAGAGGGATACGCTGCATCCCTAAGGTTAATTAATTTAGCCTGGACTTCTCAAACTAGACCTTCAGCTTGGAATAGAGCAGACATAGTGCCGATCCCAAAACCCAAAGATACAGCTAATCCCAGGCCCATCTCTCTCCAAAGCTGTGCAGCCAAGACGACTGACAGAATGGCACTCAACAGACTGGAATGGAAAATGCCTAAACTGCACCATGACATATATGCCTATAGAAGAGGGGTTGGCACAGTGGAATGTATTACAACTCTGTTAGCCCACTTGAATGACAGACCAGGAATGCTGATATTCCTGGACCTCGAAAAAAACTTTGAACTGGCTAGCGCCCCAGCTATTCTCTGCTGCCTCATTGACAAAGAGGTCAGAGGCAACCTGCTCTCCTGGACCAAAAACTGTCTCATAAACAGAGAAGCAAGAGTAAAACTTCATGGCACAGTCTCTGAGTACAAAAGACATGAAAATGGTACACCGCAAGGAGGTATTCTCAGTCATCTTCTGCCAAACTGTCACAGAAAGCCATTACTTCACTATCTTCTGGAATGTGAAGCAACCAACGACCTTAGAAGAGCTTAAGGGTTCCTGAATCTTGCAGTGGCCACCCGGAAGCCATCAACACAGCCACTCTCCTGGTCA
>WNGS01036877.1:0-24402 GCA_020271785.1 Procambarus virginalis | reverse complement strand
ATCTTTCTTAACCCTTAAACTGCGCATGGCGTATATATACGCCCTGAGTAACATGTCCGACGGTGCGCATGGCGTATATATACGCATAGGGTGCCTCCCGATTCAAATGGCCGCGGCTACACGGGGTTCACAGTAGCTTCCTCAGGGCTCTTGTAAACAGACGCAATTAAAAAAAAATCGTGGGCAATATTCTCAGGTGTGAGAGGCACAGTACTGTTGGAGCAACCAAGGCTGGCGCACGCAGCATGAGCGATCAGCATTGCTGTTCAGCTTGTGACCACAGCATCACCGAAAAATGTCAAATAAATATATAACTGTTATTATTAGTATGACAATATTACAGATGACCCGTGACTGTGATATAAATAACCAGGGTTGTGATAATAGCAGGATTGTTGTAATAATTAGCGCTGTGGGAGGAGTGATGCGAGAGACTGAGGAGACAGCATCGTTTACTGACTGTGTGGCCACCTGTTATTGTTACATTCACCATACCAGCTCAGTGGTTCTCTATGGTGAACACAAATGTAGATACTTATATATAATGTGTATTAGTGTAATAACAGCAAAAGGATTATGCTGGGAGGAGCCATTTGGGTGACGGAGGTGACGTCGTCTGCACGATTTGTCAAGCTGTTTAGAGGGTGGCCACTATGCTCTTTGGGCGCACTACAAGCTTAGGTGTACAGTTACAGTGCATAAAACATGTAGATATTTATATATATATGTGTATATAGGGTAATAACACTGAAAACAGTATTGTTGGGGGAGAAAGTTTAGTGCGTGTGACCTTGAATGAGTGAGGGAGCCGCCAGCCGCCAGCTGTGTATACCGACGACTCTTAGTGCCTGAACTAACTATATCAGCTTAGCTGTACAGTTGTGGTGAACAAAATATATACATACTTATATATAACGTCTGTATATAGTGTAATAACACCACAAATGGTATTGTTGGGGAAGAAAGTTTAGTGCGTGTGTTGAGGGAGTGGCAGCGAGTGGCTGGCTGGTGTGTGGCGGTAACTCTTCGTTGCTCTTCGACTCTCAATACCATCTTAGTGGTTCGTAATGGTGACCAAAATATGCAAATACTTATATATAACCTGTGTATAGAGTGTAATAGCAGCAAACAGTATTGTTGGGGGAGAAAGTTTAGTGTGTGTGTGACCTTGAATGAGTGAGGGAGCCGCCAGCCGCCAGCTGTGCATACCGACGACTCTTAGTGCCTGAACTAACTATATCAGCTTAGCTGTACAGTTGTGGTGAACAAATATATACATACTTATATATAACGTCTGTATATAGTGTAATAACACCACAAATGGTATTGTTGGGGGAGAAAGTTTAGTGCGTGTGTTGAGGGAGTGGATGCGAGTGGCTGGCTGGTGTGTGGCGGTAACTCTTCGTTGCTTTTCGACTCTCAATACCAACTTAGTGGTTCGTTATGGTAACCAAAATATGCAGATACTTATATATAACCTGTGTATAGAGTGTAATAGCAGCAAAACTATTTGTTTATTGTTTTATGAACATAATAATTGAATTACTAATATGCACACCATACGTTTGAGTATAGTGATTATTCACCACTTTTATTATATAAATATATTACAATACACACTATTGAATAATATTACTGCAAAAAAACTAAGAAAAAATCAATCGGAGACATTGAAACAATTAGGTAATAATATCTTTGTGGCAACTCCCATCTGTCAGCGCGGGTGACGCTGACCGGCCCTGGCGACCGCTCTGTCATCGCCCACTTTTTGCCAGACTTCCTCGGTCAATTGCTCCCAAAATATGTGACCTACGATTTTTTTGCTATTTTTCCCGTGCTCAGGGACACAAATTAACGTGTTTAGAAGACGAAAAAAATTTTTGGAATTTTTTTTTTTCTTGCGCACAGGGGTGTAAATGTCCCAGGACCCCTGAGCAGTGTAAGGGATAATCTTTCACAAAGTCAAAATTACCATGCTATTAGCTATGTAATTTAAAAACAGCTTACACCTGCAGTAGTATAGAGTTGACTTTGTTAAATACAGTACTGTATTACATTTTGCCTGTTGTGATGCTCAGCATTCTCTTACACTTTCTAGGAAATTTTCAAGTCATGGTTCATACTCTGAAATAAGCAATTGTATGTGTGAACAGCAAAACAGAAAATATGGAGTGTATGTTTAGAATGTTTAGCAATTCAAACAGAGGATCTATAAGTTGTGTGAAAATAAAATTTGTTAATAGTTCTGATTGCTGATTCTGATTTTTGCTGGGTGAAGATGGGGTTGAAGTAATCCGTAAATACAGATACCATAAGGCAGATAGGAACGAATTAGTGAGCAATATATGTAGTGTAAGAAGAGCAGAGTGAGAGATAGAGTATCAGATGTTGAAAGTACTTAATACCAACTATTTTGGATACTTTTTGTTTTTTGCTATGTTCAGTATGTTAATGCTGATGTTGTCTCTTGTGAGTGTACAAGCATAGGAATTTTTCTTCACTTTTAATATCAATACTTATAATGTTTATTCGAAATGTGGTGTTAAATTAAGCCAACCTATGGTCCAACCCATCCAAATTACATGCTTGTTGCAGTCTGTAAAAATTATGGTTAGCTGCTGTGCTGAGTAACCTTTTAGCATGTTTCAGTTAAAATTACAAACAACAATTTATAATTGAGAGCTTGCAGTAAGAGTATGGTAATATTAAATATGTGTTATAGATACTATACAGTATACCTTACTTAAATCTTATCTGAAAATAAATATTTATTATAATACCAATTTAATTTAAAACAATGAAATAAATATATGAATAGTTTCCAAAATTATTACCTCATCATTCTTTCCATAAAGCTTGTCTTCAGTGCCGAGCACAGACTCAGCACGGCTCAGCCACTCACCAATGGGACCAAGAGCACCTGGGAGAGTTGCATCTAAGAGCCAGGTCCAATGTGACATCTGAAGTGATACCTGGAGGGGTTCAAAGTTCATAGGATGAACTGAGAAGTAGATCAAAACCTTCCATGAGGTACACCTGATTACTCAATATTCATAATAAACCTTGAGAGTAATATGTTCAAATAACATAAATCTTTAGAATTTTTGGAAAATTGAATATGACAATGAGAAGCAATAGGCAATATTTAATAACAAGAAAATAAGGACTCCTAGTAATGAGATTATAGCAATATTGGTGGCAATTGTTATACACAAAATATGTACAAATTTGATGATGAGTAGGGGTTTGATAATAAAGTTCGGAATGTAATTTTTAAAGTAATTAAATTGTGTCATTAAATCATAAGACAAATACAAATAGAGGTTGAGTCAACATTAAAAACACATTTCTGAGCAAAAGTCTCTGGTTGTTCCCAAAGGTAATAATTCATTGTGTCATAGCCAAAATTCATAAACAGTCAGGCAGGATGACACTGAGGTACCAATATCAGAAGAAATTTGTCAAATATCCCTTTAGGCATCAAATACAGTGATAGGGAAGCACCAAGAAAATATTAATGCAGCTCAGGATGACAGTAATGGACTGTGGTAGCACTCTCTCTCCATGCCTCACAAGCAATTTCGTCTGGATTCAAGCCCTGGCCAGGAAGGATTTACTGGACACCTATCCATAAACTCAGCAGTAATTTGGGATCTGGTTGTAAACCAATTGGCAGGCCATATTTCCAGAAATACGCATAAAAGGGACCAGGTTTTAATGCATATTAGAACCTCAACCCAGAACAGGAAACACCAACTAGCTTAACGAACTCCAACTGAAGCTGGAAAAAGCTCCTGGTATGCCACCAACTTAACAACTGCCAAGTGGGTACACTCCCTCAAGTCCTCTGCAAAGAGGTGCTAAAGTAAGGGACTGACCTAGAAATGCAAATGCCAAGCCACTACCCCTTGAAAGAGAACAGTAGTAGAGACAGCTCTGTTCAGAAAGGTGAACTGTTTTACTGCCAGAACAATACTGAACACAGAGAAAGCTTCCGTCCACTCAGAGGTCTGTGAACAGCAAAACGAGAAAATACATTTCTACAAGGAAATGAAGCATTGCCAGCTAGCTAAGAAGAATCAGGGACCCATTACTGCAAACAAAAAACATACTAAGAAATGAATTTAATTCCTTAACTTAAATTTAGAGGGATTAGAGGGATCAGGGAAAAGAGAGAGGGATTTAATTCAGAGGTACTGTCCTTGTTCATTAAACAAAAATAGCTGCCAACTCTTCCATAACTGCCTTGTAAGAAGGAAGGTGACTGCAAACATTAGTTATACTTTAGGGTACGGCCTTCAATCCTATACCTTACAGTTTAAAGAAAGAGTTCAACCAATTTACACACTCCTATAGAGCAGTGGTCTACGTTATCAGTTCACAACTAAGGCTCATAGGTTCAATTTTTGGGCAAAATACACACAGTTGTGCACTGCAAAGCAGATGCTTATTATTATTATTATTATTATTATTATTATTATTATTATTATTATTATTATTATTATTATTATTATTATTATTACTACTACTATTACTGTATATACATGACAGCACTGCTCATGTTGAAACTTTTAAAATGCTGAACAATTTGGAGGTTTTTGATCCAAACAACTTCTTCCAAAGGTCAGATGTAACACAAACAAGGAGCAATGGTTCAAAGCTCAACAAGCTACAATGTAGGGCTGAAAACAGAAGATGCTTTTTCATCCACAGGGTAATAAACCCATGGAACTACCTACCTGCTGAAGCTGTAAAAGCTAAAACTCTTTTGAACTTTAAAATCCAGCTTGAAAAAAATAATCAGGACAAATGGGGGGAACCTTTGACAAGCTGCCAGCTTGCTGTCCTCGTTGAGGACACTAGTGTGTTAGTGGCGCTCAGGTATATTCAGGTAAATTATTCAGGCAAATCTCCTTGCCTAGTTGACAAGGGAGTCTATAACTAACTGGTTCACATTACCCTGCCACCAACACAGGGCTACAAGCACAATCCAGGGACTCAAGTGTCACTAAGGGATTCTCATCTGCATATTGTCACAGGCACAGGCAGGGAAGGGAGGGAATTATCAAGGGAAAGTGCCAAGCTATTATGAATATATAGCACTAGTAAGGGGTCAGGATAAGTATTTGGGATGGGACAGGGGAAAAGAATGGTGTCAAACCATTTGGAAGGTCGGAAATTGAACGCTGACCTGCATGAAGCAAGACCATCACTCTACTGTCCAGCCCAAGTGGTTGAGCACACAGGCAGAGAGAAAAACAGTCCGTCTTCTATCCAAGACCAAGTTAAAAACTGATTTATGTAGATTTTGATAAACCAGTATTTAACTTATATATCTGGTAGTTTAATCAACTGACAGGATGAATGTTTCTCATTGTCAAGAAGAGAAAGCCTGCCAGTCTCCGTGGTGTAGTGGTAAGACACTCGCCTGGCGTTCCGCAAGCGCTTTGTCATGGGTTCATATCCTGGCCGGGGAGGATTTACTGGGTGCAAATCCTTAACTGTAGCCTCTGTTTAACTCGAACAGTAAAATGGGTACTTGGTTGTAAAAATGATTCTTCGTGGGGGTCGTATTACAGGGACCATAGGATTAAGGACTTGCCTGAAACGCTATGCGTAATAGTGGCTGTACAAGAATGGAACAACTCTTGTATATATTTAAAAAAAAAAAAGCAGCAGCATGTTAGGTATCAATATGCAGACGAGGAGTCACAATAACATGGCTGAAATATGTTGACCAAACCACACACTAGAAAGGGAAGGGACGACGACGTTTCGGTCCATCCTGGACCATTCTCAAGTCGATTGTGTGACACACAATCGATTTGAGAATGATCCAGGATGGACCAAAACGTCGTTGTCCCTTCACTTTTTAGTGTGTGGTTTGGTCAAGCATGTTAGGCTTATTGAGGTTTCACTATGTCATCAAGTGACCCTCTCCAGGACAACAACAGTTGCTTAACTCCCCAGGTCCTCTTGACTGCCTCACTCTTCAGGAATTCTCTCTATGACATAGTGAACTCTTACCTATATGGATCAACTGGATATGATAGGATCAAAAAACTTTTAATACAATATTACTAGCTAATTTTATCATCATTTTATAGTGTTGATCTGCATTATTTTTTGTACATATGTAAATACAACAGGGTATAGAGTGCTAAAACCAAAGAATATTCATAATTAATAATGCAATATGTTTTGAAGTACTGTAATATTACACTGTAATGCGAGTGCTTAGAATGAGTCGAGTCATTGTTTAGAAACCACTGCAAAAACAGAGGATATTAGATATGCCACTTTTTGTACCTTATTCCAGGAGGCTGTGATGTCAGCCCAGGAGTCGGTTGTGATGGATACCATGGATGACCGAGACTCCACCAAACCCTTGAGCTTCTCGTAGATCAATGCCTTTTCATCTGCTTCGGATTTGAGGGCTTTGAATCTCTGCAGGTTGCAATAAACAAATAAAATGGTGCATGGTGAAGGGCACTAGTGAATTATAGTAAACAAATACATTAGGGAGAGATTATGCAAAGGAAGCCACATACAGTATAAAAAAATAAGGAACACATTAGCTCTGATCACTCGGCATTAGTACATTACGTGGCATGACTAAATTATAAGCACAGCTGTATATGTACCCCAAAGGCTGAGTTACTGAGGGCTGGCATTAGTCCTTTACAGACAAATTAGCTCTGGCCATCATTCCCTGGTGAAATACTCTGGCTGCCTAAAGGAACAAAATCTTAGTGAGCAATTTATTTTAAATGAAGAAGATACACTGTATGCTTTAAACTTTGTAACTAGCTTATTATTAATGTAACTTGCTTAGTCAAATGAATTTTTAGGATTCAGTTCATAAGGTCATTATGTGCTCTTGTAACCTTTTCCACTACCACCACAGAATGGATATGGGGTGCACAATATATGAATTACAAGTAAAAATGTTGCACTCTAAGCAGCTTGTATCACACCCATATTACACTACAGTAAGTGGCAGAATCAGGAAGATGCTTGTCCTAAGTTACCCCTCACACATTTCTGACTTATGTGCAAGTTGATGATTAATCATACTCAAATTAGATAGCTAATAATACATCTAACTACAAACTCTTGTCCAAATGACTGGAAAATGACTGTCCATATGACTCCAGTACTCAGACTGACCTCATAGTTGATGTTGCCATGTGTTGCTGGATCGTGCAGGGTGTCGAGCCAGTTGGATGTGTGTGAGAGCCAAGTTGTCAGCTCGGAATATTCCATTTCTATTTCACTGAACATGTCTCCTGATGATGCAGCTTCCAGTGTTGGACTTGTGCATGGCTGTCGTATACAAAAAAAACTATCAATCATAATTATTTTAGAGCTCTGACTTCATTAGCATAATAATTTCATTAATGTTATTTAAGTCAGTTAATATAATTATGATCATAATTCAGCTGACAAAATATAAATATAATAAAAGTAATTTAATTTAAAAGTAATTATAATGTAATATACAGTGATTTAAATTTACAATTTATGTTTTCTCAAATCTAATTGGATTTATCCTTATTTTCAGTATACAAGTACTAATAATTAATTCCTAACTATTGCTAATATTGTTAACATTACAATGAAAATTATGCAAGCTACATTGCTTATGTAGCTTGCATAATTTATGTTAATTTACATTCAACTTTAATTTTACATCAACATTTAGTATCCATTGCCATACTTTTACCGTACCTACATTGTATATTTTTAATTTTACAATTTATGTTAACTCCAATCTAACTTTAATTTTCATTATTTTCATTATAATAACAATTAATTGCTAATAATTGCCAATACTGTTAATATTACATTGCAGATTATCCAATTTACAATTTATAATAACTCCAATTTAATTTAACTTCCATCACTTCAGTATATTATAAATTTACATGTATAAATCAATTTAATTTAAATAAATTCCCATCACTGCATTTTGCTTACACCTCTGGAAATAATACAATATATGTACTATAATTATGTAAAACAATATATATAGTGTACATAAGAGAAATACATGAACTACTATAATTCCTGTATGAGTATCCTATTGGGTACGAGAACTAAATCCTTCAACACTTATTTTGCTACAGTCCTTACTGGAACTGTGGTGGTTCCTGGCTCTGGGAATTTGTTAAGGAATGCAGCCACGTAGGTCATGATGGACTTTTCATCAGGTTTGTCCACATCAACATCTTCTGAGTCGAGCAGACGAGGGATGCCCAAGCCCTTGTCAGCAATACGGAATGCAGCTTCTAAACGAGCTTTGTTTGTCATCTGTTTCATTGACTGTTATAAAAAGAAAGTTAATGTCAGGCATGAATTTGTTATTAAGTGTATAGTACAATACTGTATATTATTTGGAGCAAATTCTCAATAGTGTAAAAAGGCTACCAAAGGTCTAATGAGTAAACACAAAACTTAATTGAGAAACATATAATGTTCTAGTCAAACGAGTATATAAGGAATCATGATTACATGTTTAAATGATAAAGATAAAATTGAGTGTGACCTGCAGGTTAACAAGCCGTGGGTTGATACACTGTATGAGAGCCAGGAATGCTGTCCCGTCACGCCAACTGCAGCCAAAATCATTTACAACTATGCCATATTTCCTGCAACACAACCAAGTTTATTCATTCAATGTCTTTCTAGATTTTTCACATTCGAACAAACAAAAGAAATATAATAGTCTTAGAATGCTGATGCAAATTTTATAATCGGCATTACGCAAAAACTGCTTAGACAGTGGGGAAGGCATATATATACAAAATCAATGTTATCCTAATACAGTAATAGGACTCAAAATGTAATGTTTACACAAGCAAAACCAACAAATTTTATATATTACATTACTTTTGTTTAAAAAACAATCTTTACAATAGATATTATATTTACTCTAATAATGTTATATGGCACAAATAAAATGGAAAGTGCAGTAGGCTTACTGAACACAGATATAAATGTGAATAATCTAAACTACTTGTTATATTCTGAAATAATAGCAAGTTTATTAACCCCAAAACATCCGTCATTAATATAAATATATATATATATATATATATATATATATATATATATATATATATATATATATATATATATATATATATATATAAAGAAGGATATATAGAATCTATATATATATATATATATATAGGGGAAGGAATATATAGAATCTATATATATATATATATATATATAGAAATGGAAGGGGTCCCAGCGGTCGGGCAGGACTCCACAAGCCTTGAGGTGCCAACAACTACTCCTAAAAGAGGTTTTGTCGAGTATGCAACAAAAACACCACCATAAACGCCAACGGTGGTGTCATCCGCATTCATACCTTCAACGAGGTAAGATGCAGTGGTTCCCACCAGCTTCCAAAGGGAAGCAATGGCCAGCTGCCATTGACGGTTAGGGAAGAGACTCCCATTAACCTAATCTCATCTGCAAACCTCACCCAAGCAATCATAGCGACGTCTGCTAGAACATTACCACACATTCCAAAAGCAGCCCGCCCAAATGCAGCAGCCAAACTTTGTAATCTTCTGAAAAGGGTTAATGATGCCCCGGAAAACATTCAAGCGTGGCATAATGTCCTTCTGTTTGGCAATGTATGCCTCACCGTCCCTCCAAGGAGGGACAAATCACTTGCTTCCTCGGTCCAGAGGGCGATAAATGAATACCCAAGGGGGGATAACCTAGTTCGCCTGCCTCTCCGAGCAAAACACACACACCGCAGAAATGGTAACAACAACATACCGGAAACAAACAAAATCAGAGCACAAATCACCAAGAAAATTGAAGAGGGAAATACCGCAAGCGCTATTAGAGTCCTCACCAGTGACGAGAAAATTGCTCCTCGAAACTCAGCCACAGCGCGGGCCCTGCAAAGCAAGCACCCACCCAGAGCCCAACAAGGCGACAACATCGTTCCGCCATCAGCCGACACCATTTCAGACCCATTAACCGTCGGTGAATCTGAGGTCTACAAAGCAGCCCTTTCTTTTCCACCTGGGTCAGCAGGAGGCTTTACAGGGTTAAAACCTCAACACATCAAGCAAATGTTAAATCCTGCGGTTGGTGATGCTGCACAAGATCTTCTTATGGAACTAACAAGGTTCGTTAACATGTGCCTGGCTGGTGATATACCTGAGGTCATCAGGCCTCTCTTTTTCGGTGCCTCCCTCTGTGCTCTCAAAAAGAAGGACGATGGAATCAGGCCAATAGCTGTTGGCAACACTCTCCGACGCCTGATTGCCAAGGCTGCTACGAGGGTTGTCAGCCAGCAAGCGGCTGAATTACTGAAACCAATCCAGCTAGGATTTGGAATCCCCCAAGGCTGTGAAGCGGCTGCCCATGCAGCACGAGCATACATCACCAACATTTCTGATGAAAAGGCCCTGCTCAAACTGGATTTTAAGAATGCCTTCAACATGGTCAGAAGAGATGCAGTACTTTGTGCCGTACATCGCCATTTCCGGCCCCTCTACCCGTTCATACTATCGTGCTACAGTGGTGAGTCAAAACTGCTCTTTGGTGAACATGAAATCAGATCATGTGAAGGCGTTCAGCAAGGTGATCCTCTTGCTCCCCTTCTTTTCTGCTTAGTCTTAAAAGAAATCACCGAAAGCTTGTCCAGCGAGTTCAACATCTGGTTTTTGGATGATGGCACTATAGCTGGCACCGTAGACGACCTCTTGGCAGACATCAGGAAAATAAGGGAGCAAGAAGTAAGCCTGGGTCTTGTCCTGAACCCTTCCAAGTGTGAAGTAGTCTCCTCCAACCCAGACATCGTAGCTAGAATAAGGTCTGCCTTGCCTGGAGCCCATGTCATTAGGGCCGAGAACAGCACCCTCCTTGGAGCCCCCCTCGGGTCTAATGCCATTGAGGAGATCCTTGACAAGAAAATCGCAGACCTTAGGAGGATGGAAGACAGAATAGGTGACATCGATGCCCACGATGCTTTTTATCTCCTCACCAAATGCCTATCCCTTCCGAGGCTAACCTACTTTCTGAGGTGCGCCCCATCTTACGACAACCGAAAGCTTGAAGAGTATGACCTCTTACTGAAGACCATGCTGGAAAAAGTTGTTAATCTCTCCCTCAACGAGTGCCAGTGGAAACAAGCCACTCTTCCTGTTAGGCTCGGTGGCTTGGGTGTCCGCACCGCCACCCAAATTGCTGTCCCAGCCTTCCTGTCTTCCTCCTCAGCATCAGATGACCTGGTTAAGGAAATTCTACCTGACACCCTCAGTGATGTAGCGGGGATACAGGACCCCCACTACACGGAATGCGACACGAAATGGGGTGCCATGGCAGACCCAGCACTCAGACCAGCCATGCCGAAAGCCAAGAAACAATCCAGTTGGGACAGCCCCATTGCAGACAAAGAAGCCACAGCTTTGCTGGAGGCAGCAACAACCCCAGTGATCGTGCACGCCTCACAGCTGTGCAGGCTCCCCATGCAGGGGACTTCCTTTTGGCAGTCCCTATGTCTGCGACAGGCACACGTCTTGATCCGCAGGAGCTCCGTATTGCAGTCGCTCTCCGTCTTGCTGCCCCTATCCACACTGTTCATAGGTGTATTTGCGGCGAGGCAGATGCTGACGAATATGGATTGCATGGCCTGCACTGTGGAAAATCTGGTGTTTGGCACACTAGACACGACGAAGTCAACGACATCATTAAAAGAAGCCTTGCCTCTGCCCAATGTCCAGCGGAGAGAGAGCCCTGCAACCTTCTGAACCGTGACTCTGTTAGCTTTGCCGGCCGACCAGACGGAATCACACTGCGTCCGTGGGAGGGTGGCAGACAGTTGGCATGGGACTATACTTGCGTATCCACCCTGGCAGCCACATACATCAACCTCTCTGCCGGCACAGCAGGAGCCGCGGCGACACACAGAGAAAGAGACAAGTCAGCCAAGTACAGGCAATTAGATCATCGGTACAACTTCGTCCCAATAGGGTCTGAGACCCTAGGCCCATGGGGAGAGAGTGCAAGAAGGTTTCTAAAGGATCTTGCTTCCAAGCTCATTGACACCACAAGAGACCCTAGAGCGGCAAGTTTTCTCTTTCAGCGCCTCAGTGTCGTGATCCAGAGGGGGAATGCTCGCTGCATCCTCGGTTCCTGCCCAACGTCGGAGGAGTTCGAGGAAATCTACAGCCTCTAGGAAGCGAACTATTTTTGTGTCCTCTTGATGTTCATTTTTTGTATACAATCAGATATGTAACTGTATAACCATGCTTAATAAAGTGTACATCATAAAAAAGGGGGGTGGTAGGAGAAGCGAACACCCTTATGTATTCAGAGTTAAATGACAAGTTTTTTCCTGAATGCTCTGTGTTCCCTTCTCTGAGGCTGTGGGTCCCAATAATTGCACCAGAGGTGGTACCCCCCTATATATATACATATATATTATATAATGTGTGTGTGTGTATATATATATTGTGTGATATATAGGCCAATAAAAGGTTCACATCTGTTATAATACATGCGAATTAAGTAATATTTAATAATTCATACGTGTGAATCAGAGACAAAACCTCAATAATTCCTGGACAGATAATTACGAACTCTTCACTACCAAGAAGCTAATCATTTCCTTCCGAAGGCACTAGGAGGGACTGGCGTTGGCGGCGAGACAGGACTGACTCCACCTTCAAGGTTTTGCAGCCCCGTGAAGTCGTCACTGGCTGACAGGGACAGAGGCCTAGACGCTATGTACAGGGTGGAGGTTGCTACCCCTCTGTTGGCTCCAATGGAGGTACAGATAACTGCTGTCACGGGCGAGGCTCCGTTTGGTTTGCCTGTGGCTGTTGTTGAGTGGGTGGACTGTGGACTGGTGTTGGTGGTGTGTCAGGACTCCAGCATGTGCGCCACCTCACGGAATCCGCCTAGAAACTTGGCACTTCCGCTACAGCTCTCCAGACCTGAAGTAACAGATTTACTCAGCATGTTATAGTGGCACTGATACTGCAAGAGTTGCACTGAGGGTACTGTTATAGTAATGCTGAGCGTATTTAGAAAATCAGCCTCGAACCAGTGATCAAGGTACGTCAAGCAGCGCACTTTACCACTGTACCACAACATGGTCTAAGTTATACAACCTGGGATTCCACTGAATCCACGGAAAGTTAGCAGGCTTCTACTGAAGCCGGTCCAAGTTTCACATATAACCCCCAAGCACTCTGGTGTAGGTAAAGGTCATCAACCGAACCCTCTAACTTCCAAGACAAGGAAATCCCACTAACGTGATATATCAAATAGAAAATGAATTGGAATGTTGATATATCACGTAAGTGAGGTCTGGAGCTGATGTGGAACATTCAGTAGGAAAGAAATCAATTAATACTGCTACTGGATCCACAAAACTATTGAGCATCAGTCTCGCACATCTTCACAACACAGATTAAATTTACATGGATGATCTATAGAAAGACATACTTCAAATTATTCTTATTGTAGCATACATTCTTATTAATTTGTTGCGACATCCTAGAATAGCAAATTTATAGCTACAGTTGGAATAAGGGATCCGATGACCCCCTTTGCACATTATTCCTAAATATAACACTGTGATACAGGTAAGAATTTAACTTTTTAATTTCAGAACAAAATGTAATCGTGTACTCTTCTAGTAGTCAGCTCACTCGTGAGCATGTGTGGATGTGTGTGTGTGATTGTGGAGTGAGTGTGTTTACTCACCTATTTGTACTCACCTATTTATGTCTGTAGGATCTACCATTGACTCTTGGATCTGGCCTTTCGAGCATCGGTTGTTGACAGCAATGACTACGGTTCTATTTCCCTATCATTCCGAGTTTAAAAATTATGAATAGTATTTGCTTCCACAACCTGTTCCTTAAGTGCATTCCATTTTTCCACTGCTCTCACGCTAAAAGAAAATTTCCTAACATCTCTGTGACTCGTCTGAATTTCCAGCTTCCACCCGTGTCCCCTCGTTCTGTTACTATATCGTGTGAATATTTTGTCTATGTCCACTCTGTCAATTCCCCTGAGTATTTTATACGTTCCTACCATGTTCTCCCCCTCTCCCTTCTTCTTTCTAGTGTCGTAAGTCACATTTCCTTCAAGCGCTCCTCATACCCCATCCCTCGTAACTGTGGGACGAGTCTCGTTGCAAACCTCTGAACCTTTTACAGTTTCCTTATATGCTTCTTCAGATGGGGACTCAATGATGAGACAGCATACTCTAAGACTGGCCTCACGTAGGCAGTGTAAAGTGCCCTAAATGCCTCCTTACATAGTTTTCTGAATGATGTTCTAACTTTTGCCAGTGTAGAGTATGCTGCTGTCGTTATCCATGGGCAGAGTTTCTTTCACCCTATGCCCCTGTTACCTAGCAGAAAAATAGGTACCTGGGTGTTAGTCAGCTGTCATGGGCTGCTTCATGGAGGTGGAGGCCTTGTCGAGGACCGGGCCGCGGGGACACTAAAAAGCCTCGAAATCATCTCAAGATAACCTCAAGATCCTATTTATATGTGCTTCAGAAGATAGATTAGGTGTTACGTCCACGCCCAGGTTTCTTTCTCGCGTCGTCACTGGTAGGTAGTTCCCCTTCATTGTGTACTGTCCCTTTGGTCTCCTATCACCTAGTCCCATTTCCATAACTTTACATTTGCTCGTGTTGAATTCCAGTAGCCATTTCTCTGACCATCTCTGCAACCTGTTCAGGCCCTCTTGGAGGATCCTGCAATCCTCATCTGTCACAGCTCTTCTCATCAACTTTGCGTCATCTGCGAAGATCGACATGAAGGACTCTACGCCTCTAAACATGTTGTTAACATATATTAGAAATAGAATTGGTCCCAGCACCGATCCTTGAGGTTCTCCACTCGTTACTGTTCGCTAGTTCGACTTCTCGCCCCTTACCGTAACTCTTTGGCTCCTTGCTCCTTCCTGTTAGGTAGTTCCTTATCCATGATAAGGCCTTTCCTGGTGTGAGGAGATGTAGAATCTCCTCAGCTAGTTTTCCTAAGTTTCTAGAATAGGCTAGTCGCTCTAGGGACTCTAGAAACTGAAGCTTTCAAATTTACATATACTTGTTGGGTGTCATATGAAAGCTTATGTTAAACTGTCAGTTAAAACTAATTAGAGGTCTGTGATGGCTCTGTAGAGAGAATTACAGAAATTTTCCTGTTCTGTGAAACAGAGAGAGATTTGTAAGTGAAGGTGTGAGGTGGTTTGACTCAAGAACCGTTAGAGATTGGAGGGGGGGGGACAGTGGGGGTACGCTGCCTCCCCCCCACCAAGGGAGACGTTGAGTGGTGTTTAGGCCTACCCCTCCCTGTGACGTCACGCCACGCCACCAGGCGAGGGGCGCTTGTGATTGGTGTAGGCACTTCTACCCTTAGGCCGAGTTTTGGCGCCAAAGACTGTGATTGGAAGCGGCACCATGGAGTCGTGCCGGCTTCCTGCTGATTGGTCAAGCAAGGTAGGGGGGGGGAGATATGGGGATGTGAGTCTCTCTAGCCCGCCAAGAGTTTAGTTTGAATTGGGCAGCAAGGGTGTAAGGAGTGTCTAGGTGGAGGTGGCGGGCCTGCCACCTCCACCACCGTTATCGCTCCTGTCGTTCAGATTACTCATCTTGCATGGCACTCCAGCCACCCTGGGTGTGTCGAAGCCCAAATTCGCGTGAAACTGGGACTGATAAATACAGGACAGTGAAAAGCCTCAGAGACAGTGATCACCCATGGGGCAGCTACCAGAGCCCCATGGGGTAGCAGGTGGCTCAGATTATCCTGTATGTTCATGGACAATTGGGTGGAATAATGGGCAGGGCCTCCTAGTGTAATTATGGTGATATTACAGGCCCCTGTTGGACTTTGAATTCCGCCCGACGTCGTCCATGTGGTGGTGACGCCGGCCAGTGTCACCCTTGTCACCCCAGTGTAAGAGCGAGTCATGCTCTGGTATGATGGGGTTGTTAGTGATTCCCCATCCATGTGTGTATGCCCGCGGCCAACCCAGGCCGCCCACTGGCCGCCCGGCCACCCACCGGCTCGGCCAGGCCACCACCCCACCCCGCGCGCGAGCAGCCCGGGTGGGGGGGGGGTGCTGTGACGTCACGCGCCACCCGTGGCTACCCTCCTGAAGGCCATGCGGTGGCCACATGTTAGGCCACCACCTTTGGCCACCCCCTTGGCCACTTTCCCAGGACAGCCTAGGGCCACATCTTGTCGACGCACGAGGAGCGAGCTAAGTGTTGACAGCCAGGTGGTAAGGACCTGGGAAATGAGAAAATGTGTGGAAGGAAACGTGAGTACTTGAACAGTGTAACAGTGTCTCAGTATTAGTGGAAATCATGGTAGAAAAGTTGTGTGGTCTCCTAGCCCGGCCAGGCTAGGGAAGCAGCTGAGAGACCTGTCTGTGCACGTCCAGGTGACTGAGGGGCAGTACCTGGAGAGGGATATTGTCCACAGTAAATCATGTAGTTATAGATTTATATATCTGTAGATATATTGTTGTGTGTAGACTGACTCGAGTTTGGGACCAGTCAGTGTAGAAAAGTCATCATATAAATGATCCAGTCTGTCGATTCTGTATAATCGTTCAGCCTTGGTTAGTGCCATGGTACCGCAGGTGTAATTAGGCCAGGGTAGAGTTAATTAAGCAGGCCCGTGGGGCAGGGTTATTAGTGGACATCCTGAGGTCTGTATATTGTCCTGGTGATTAATTTGCATTGTTTATGTAAGGCATTTCTATGTGTTGATTTGCATGTGGTTGTATTGTGTTGTGTGGTGAGTCAGTAGATGTGATTGCTGACTGATTACCTAATGATGTCATTAGCATGGGGGGCATGCTGACGGTATCATTATGTGCAGGTTTGTGCAGTGTTATCAGGTATACGTTATTACTGTCCTAGGAACTGTGTTGAGGATTTAAAGGGACCCTTTGAGTATTCAGGGAAATTCTCAGTCACTTAATGAGAGCGAGCAATTAGTTAATTTGCCTAATTATGGGAGAATTAGTGCCAGCTGTCCGCGTAGAGCGACGGTGCTTATATTAACGTAAATTGTCTTGCTGAAGCAACGGGATCGGTCGATCTTTTGCAACGTTTGCAAGATTAGAGGGGCAGTAATATTGGTATACCTTGAGTTGTTGCAAAACCGTGTGTCATTACTGTGTGGGCATAGTAATTAACGAGTTGCAGTAGTCGCAACCGTATGTGGGCGGTGCTATTATGTTGTTTTGCATGCCATTATATGTGTGACCTATGTAACCTTAGGGTTACTTTGTTTCTTTAAGTTGTGTTGAGGACTTAAGGATTCAGTGAGTTAATTAGGGGTAATTAACTGGATAAGGGGGTGCACATTTGTTGTTGTTGAATGAGTGAGGGCTGTTATGGGAGAACAGTGTTGAACTTGAGCTTGTTGGAATACGTTTCCGGTGCAATTAATTGTCCGTGTGACAACTAATTGACCACTCTAGCTAATTATGTAATTAGCATTCTCATCATGAATTCACGTAGTGGGAGAGGATCTGTCAGAGTCTGTCAGTGATAGTGTTAACGTCAGTTGCTCGAGACTAATTACCTTTCGGGGTTAGGGCAATTAGTGGCTCATGATAATTAGTGGAGTAATTAACGTCTGGAGTCTTGAGGACTCAGATGACTCGGTAAAGCGAGGTCATGGGGTTAGCATAATACGTTATATTAATCATATTCTGTCTGGTGACAGTGGATTAAGTTGCACTCATTGTTAATTAGTAATTAACTCCTCTTCCGTGAATTCACAGTGTTTGATGAGACCTGCTTAGGCAGTGCGGAGTGAGACGTATTTATGTATGATTAATTATCGGTCCTGGTGACAGTTAATTAATTGCTCGAGGTTAATTAGGGTAATTAGCACTCATAGTAAAGTAATTAATGACACAGACTGTTGAGAAGCCACCCACTTGGGGTAGGCTTAGTTAACGTAACTCAATTGGGATGTAATTAGTGGTCCGTTTGACCTTAATTAAGAATTACTCACTGAATACTTGCAGGGAGTCAAGTGTGATGTAATTTAAGAGTTTGAGTTATTGTGACAAGATGACTTGTGTTAACGTAGAGTACTATCATGTTGTTGTCTAGCGTGAGACAATTGTTTGTGATTAAAGTAGTACTTTGTTGCTGACTGCTGTGATCAGTCAATTTCCATCATTATTCACATAATCAATGTTGTAATTGATTAAGGCAATTTCTTTTGGTTATCGTCTAGTGACGAGGGTAAAGTAACTTAGGGATGAGTGGAGCTGTGTCCCAGAATCCCACCTTGCCTGACTTTGTTCACTTTAGTTGTGATAGGGGGAGTCACTGTTAGACTACCCGCCTAGTTACGGGGGTCTCTCCTGTTTGTAAGGAGGACCTTAAGCTCGTGATTAGAGTAGCTGGACACCTGAAGCCGTGTCACTATTGATTGCTTGCTTGTGTCATCAGTGGATACTTCATTTGTTCAGTTAGTTCATGTTGTCAGCCCGAAGTGTCAGCAGGATGGAGCCTGCTGTCATTTCTCGAGGGGCTGTTGAATAGCTGTGTTGCAAATGCCACTGGATGGACATTAACGTAATTAAATCACTCGCTGTGGTGTAACTTAGTCTGTGATATTTTTCTTTGATTTGCAATATTGCGTCGTCAGTGGGCACACCTGTGTTCAGGTTAGTTCAGTATGCAGCCACACAGCAAGGGTTGCTAGTTAGCTGTTGGTTATAGTGCCACTGGATGGACATTAACGTAAATGTAAACTCGATAATGTAGTAGTCTAGTCTCTTGTTATTAATAAATTGTTTATTTTAGAAAAACGGTCTTTGATGTCAACCTTCAACTATTCTGTGCCACACCCATGTTCTGATATATTTGATATTGTTGTTTTGATCTTTGATATGACGGCTGTGCTCTTGGGAATTCGAATTCCAATTCATAGCGCCACATCAAATATAAAATTTGATTGTGAGAACCCGTCGGTTACCCTTTATTGGTTTTAACGTCATGTTTAACTAGGAGGAACCAGCGGCCTATGTGGACAGGTTTTCACCCCTGCTGGTGGAAGCCTGGCGGTTTGCTCCCGCTTCTCCTTTTTCTACTGGACTCATGCTTAACTGCCAAGAGCAGCCTTTAAACTTGTAGTCCACCTCCTAAGGGAGGTAGGCGTAGAGAAAAATCTCACAGCTGGCGCCCAACGTGGGGCTATGCAACTTGGGTTCGAGCCCATGCAGTGCAGTCTCATTGATTTTTAAAGTAACATAAAAGCTATCATTGCAGAACATAGTGGACCAGGATTGTTGAAGGTATGTTTTGTGCACGGTTGTCACACACAGGTACACACACACCACACACACTGTAGGTAAGAGGTATTTCATGGTAAATATGGTGAAATCTGTCTGGCTTTTCGAGGCTGCTAGCTAGGGGACATTGACACACTCGTGAGTGAGTGGGGTCAGCTTAGCAGCAGGTGTCGTGGACACCAAGGCAGCGTGCAACAGTGGTTGCAAGGGGTGCACTCAGGATCTGCCTGAGGTGCAAGACACCACCTACCTAAGGGTAGACGAAGCTTCTAGAAGTGACCTCAAGTGTGAGAGGTCTCATTGGACGACAGTGTAGTTGTCAAGGGTGTCATAAGAGTGTAGTTGTTTGATACACCTTAGGATCTTAGTGGGAGGTCGCGCCACCAGCTAAGGATCCGAGTTGACTTCTTTAGAGAAAGGAGAGTAATTATCTGTAGTTAGACAGGTGAGGGAATTCTTGCCAGAGTGGGGACTGTACAACCCCAGGAAGAATTCATGGTAGTCACTTGAGAGGTTGAGCAGAGGCTCCCGACTTGAGAGGTTGAGCAGAGGCTCCCATTTTCAGAGGTGACAGCAAGGCCGAGTTCGAGCCTGATGGTGAGAGCGCAGCAAGTCAGTGCTGGCTCAAGAGCAGATTGCAAGGGGGCAATCTCACACAGGGAAGGGAAGCAAGCCCACCCTAGTGCACTTAACCTGGTGACAAGGTATGAAGGTAAAGATGCCTAGCATGGCAGCACTGAGAAAGACGATTCGATGGATGCATACATCGATCGCCTTTTGAAGAAAGGCTGAAAATGCAAGATGGCAAAGGTCATTTTGGGCTGGTGATTTTCCATGGTTCAGATCCCCAGCAGCATAATGATTTTGTTCTTTAAGGATTGCCTTGGTAAAGGGTTATAGTAGATCTGCAGTGGGAATGCTGATCACATTCCAAGTTATGTCCAGGTAGAAACGGACAGGGGAGTTTGACAGATGTCAAAAGTTTCGCTCATGTCCTTGTTAGAGGAGCGAGACCGAGGAAAAGCAAGGGAGAGACCCCAAGCTCAGTAGGGTGAGTGTAGGTGCTTGTAGAAGGGTTTTCTCCCAGATAGTTCAGTCGGTAGAGCAAGACCGGCTTGTGTTTGACAGTTGGACAGGTAGGGTGATCCTGTCAACTTGTTGCAATGTCAGGTGGAAAACTGACAGTAAGTTCTTTGTAGGCTGAGGGGAGGTAAGAAGTGCTTCACCGGTAAGGCCACACCAATGTGTTGCTCATGTGTCCAGTATGACACAGACCGAGGATGGAAATGGGAGGTTCAGTGATGGAAATGGTTGCGAGGTGTTGAACCGGCCAGGACCAGAGCTAGAGCCGAACATGTTGCCACTCCAAGGTCAGGCAGCACCACCAGGGTGATCCGGTGGTAGTGCACAGAGACCCTCAGGCCAGTGTTGTATAGGAAACAGAGTTACACACTTCACACTTGTTTAGCTAGTACACCTGTTGGGCAGGTGTGTGCAGAAAAACTAGCTGGTGTTTTGAATGTATTTTCCTTGCAGGAAAATATATTCTTTAGTGGGAGGTGGTGTGAGGAGATGTAGAATCTCCTCAGCTAGTTTTCCTAGTTTCTAGAATAGGCTAGTCGCTCTAGGGACTCTAGAAACTGAAGCTTTCAAATTTACATATACTTGTTGGGTGTCATATGAAAGCTTATGTTAAATGCTGTCAGTTAAAACTAATTAGAGGTCTGTGATGGCTCTGTAGAGAGAATTACAGAAATTTTCCTGTTCTGTGAAACAGAGAGAGATTTGTAAGTGAAGGTGTGAGGTGGTTTGACTCAAGAACCGTTAGAGATTGGAGGGGGGGGCAGTGGGGGTACGCTGCCTCCCCCCCACCAAGGGAGACGTTGAGCGGTGTTTAGGCCTGCCCCTCCCTGTGACGTCACGCCACGCCACCAGGCGAGGGGCGCTTGTGATTGGCTTAGGCACTTCTACCCTTAGGCCGAGTTTTGGCGCCAAAGACTGTGATTGGAAGCGGCACCATGGAGTCGTGCCGGCTTCCTGCTGATTGGTCAAGCAAGGTAGGGGGGGAGATATGGGGATGTGAGTCTCTCTAGCCCGCCAAGAGTTTAGTTTGAATTGGGCAGCCAGGGTGTAAGGAGTGTCTAGGTGGAGGTGGCGGGCCTGCCACCTCCACCACCGTTATCGCTCCTGTCGTTCAGTTTACTCATCTTGCATGGCACTCCAGCCACCCTGGGTGTGTCGAAGCCCAAATTCGCGTGAAACTGGGACTGATAAATACAGGACAGTGGAAAGTCTCAGAGACAGTGATCACCCATGGGGCAGCTATCAGAGCCCCATGGGGTAGCAGGTGGCTCAGATTATCCTGTATGTTCATGGACAATTGGGTGGAATAATGGGCAGGGCCTCCTAGTGTAATTATGGTGATATTACAGGCCCCTGTTGGACTTTGAATTCCGCCCGACGTCGTCCATGTGGTGGTGACGCCGGCCAGTGTCACCCTTGTCACCCCAGTGTAAGAGCGAGTCATGCTCTGGCATGATGGGGTTGTTAGTGATTCCCCATCCATGTGTGTATGCCCCGCGGCCACCCCAGGCCGCCCACAGGCCACCCGGCCACCCCCACCCGGCTCGGCCCAGGCCACCCACCCCACCCCCCCGCGCGCACCAGCAGGGGGGGTGGGGTGCTGTGACGTCACGCGCCACCCGTGGCTACCCTCCTGAAGGCCATGCGGTGGCCACATGTTAGGCCACCACCTTTGGCCACCCCCTTGGCCACTTTCCCAGGACAGCCTAGGGCCACATCTTGTCGACGCACGAGGAGCGAGCTAAGTGTTGACAGCCAGGTGGTAAGGACCTGGGAAATGAGAAAATGTGTGGAAGGAAACGTGAGTACTTGAACAGTGTAACAGTGTCTCAGTATTAGTGGAAATCATGGTAGAAAAGTTGTGTGGTCTCCTAGCCCGGCCAGGCTAGGGAAGCAGCTGAGAGACCTGTCTGTGCACGTCCAGGTGACTGAGGGGCAGTACCTGGAGAGGGATATTGTCCACAGTAAATCATGTAGTTATAGATTTATATATCTGTAGATATATTGTTGTGTGTAGACTGACTCGAGTTTGGGACCAGTCAGTGTAGAAAAGTCATCATATAAATGATCCAGTCTGTCGATTCTGTATAATCGTTCAGCCTTGGTTAGTGCCATGGTACCGCAGGTGTAATTAGGCCAGGGTAGAGTTAATTAAGCAGGCCCGTGGGGCAGGGTTATTAGTGGACATCCTGAGGTCTGTATATTGTCCTGGTGATTAATTTGCATTGTTTATGTAAGGCATTTCTATGTGTTGATTTGCATGTGGTTGTATTGTGTTGTGTGGTGAGTCAGTAGATGTGATTGCTGACTGATTACCTAATGATGTCATTAGCATGGGGGGCATGCTGACGGTATCATTATGTGCAGGTTTGTGCAGTGTTATCAGGTATACGTTATTACTGTCCTAGGAACTGTGTTGAGGATTTAAGGGGACCCTTTGAGTATTCAGGGAAATTCTCAGTCACTTAATGAGAGCGAGCAATTAGTTAATTTGCCTAATTATGGGAGAATTAGTGCCAGCTGTCCGCGTAGAGCGACGGTGCCTTATATTAACGTAAATTGTCTTGCTGAAGCAACGGGATCGGTCGATCTTTTGCAACGTTTGCAAGATTAGAGGGGCAGTAATATTGGTATACCTTGAGTTGTTGCAAAACCGTGTGTCATTACTGTGTGGGCATAGTAATTAACGAGTTGCAGTAGTCGCAACCGTATGTGGGCAGTGCTATTTGTTGTTTTTGCATGCCATTATATGTGTGACCTATGTAACCTTTGGGTTACTTTGTTTCTTTAAGTTGTGTTGAGGACTTAAGGATTCAGTGAGTTAATTAGGGGTAATTAACTGGATAAGGGGGTGCACATTTGTTGTTGTTGAATGAGTGAGGGCTGTTATGGGAGAACAGTGTTGAACTTGAGCTTGTTGGAATACGTTTCCGGTGCAATTAATTGTCCGTGTGACAACTAATTGACCACTCTAGCTAATTATGTAATTAGCATTCTCATCATGAATTCACGTAGTGGGAGAGGATCTGTCAGAGTCTGTCAGTGATAGTGTTAACGTCAGTTGCTCGAGACTAATTACCTTTCGGGGTTAGGGCAATTAGTGGCTCATGATAATTAGTGGAGTAATTAACGTCTGGAGTCTTGAGGACTCAGATGACTCGGTAAAGCGAGGTCATGGGGTTAGCATAATACGTTATATTAATCATATTCTGTCTGGTGACAGTGGATTAAGTTGCACTCATTGTTAATTAGTAATTAACTCCTCTTCCGTGAATTCACAGTGTTTGATGAGACCTGCTTAGGCAGTGCGGAGTGAGACGTATTTATGTATGATTAATTATCGGTCCTGGTGACAGTTAATTAATTGCTCGAGGTTATTAGGGTAATTAGCACTCATAGTAAAGTAATTAATGACACAGACTGTTGAGAAGCCACCCACTTGGGGTAGGCTTAGTTAACGTAACTCAATTGGGATGTAATTAGTGGTCCGTTTGACCTTAATTAAGAATTACTCACTGAATACTTGCAGGGAGTCAAGTGTGATGTAATTTAAGAGTTTGAGTTATTGTGACAAGATGACTTGTGTTAACGTAGAGTACTATCATGTTGTTGTCTAGCGTGAGACAATTGTTTGTGATTAAAGTAGTACTTTGTTGCTGACTGCTGTGATCAGTCAATTTCCATCATTATTCACATAATCAATGTTGTAATTGATTAAGGCAATTTCTTTTGGTTATCGTCTAGTGACGAGGGTAAAGTAACTTGGGATGTGTGGAGCTGTGTCCCAGAATCCCACCTTGCCTGACTTTGTTCACTTTAGTTGTGATAGGGGGAGTCACTGTTAGACTACCCGCCTAGTTACGGGGGTCGCTCCTGTTGGGCGGGAGGACCTTAAGCTCGTGATTAGAGTAGCTGCCACTATGAAGCCGTGTCACTATTGATTGCTTGCTTGTGTCATCTGTGGATACTTCTTTTGTTCAGTTAGTTCATGTT
>WNGS01036872.1:0-10000 GCA_020271785.1 Procambarus virginalis | reverse complement strand
CAGATTGAGGAGCAAATCAAGAAGAAAATACTCCCAACTATCAAAAGTCGCCACCGAGCCATAGTAGCGGAGGATCCACTGCGATATGGTACAAACAAGCCACTGGGTACTACTATTTCAAGTCTGACAAAAAGATATCCAGAGACATTGCAGTTACCATACACAGACTCAGACGTGGTTACAAGTGCTACTGGGAGGTAATAAACCCAATATTTAAAGTGTGTCATATCTATTGAACAGAAGCAGAGGCGCCACTATTGCACTACTTACTGGAATGTGAAGCTACTGAAGCCCTGCGCCTCAAACTCAACATTAATCCAACGACAGCAGCTGCATTAGATGCTCATTTCACAGCGACTACAATTAGAAAAGCCGTTGACAAATATGACTCACTAGTGAGCATTCTGCATCTACATCCGCCACCAAGATAATGTTATTAAAACAAGACTAAAAACCAGTGCACTAAAACAGATGCGAAAGAGAGACGGGAAAAAAGGAGGAACCCCCACCTCCGTTTAATACTTTGATCCAAATATCAGAGTAATAAGGTTATCGCATATAACAGAACTCAATTATGGGTTCATCATATCCCGTGCTATATGGACATTTCGTTCCGAGTAGTGTCACGGGGGGTGGGCCGGGGCTCTGCTAGCACTCGGCTGCTAGGGGCTCGAAAGGCCGAATACTCAGCCCCTCCGACTCCCGGGATTCACCGGAGTCTCCTTGGTCCCACAGGAGAGGACCAGCAATGCCCACCTCCGCAGGTCTTTACTTCCACCACTGAAGGGGTGCCACTGACTCACCCTGGAAGCCCTTCAGTCAACCACGGGGAAACTGCTATCAGCAATTCTGGCCTAGACCTGTGGAGGAGTGAAGGAAGACTCGGGCTTACTTTGTAACAATGACCTCCCTGAGTCTTGCCTGCCGGACAAAGAGGTTGCAGGAACTCCTTTCCCACCTGTCTTCTCTATCTTTTTCTCAACAAGGTCGCCAGCTGGGTTATTATATCTGCACCCCAGCAATGCAGTTCAGTGGGTCTATTATTATATTGTTTGTTGCCAGTGTTGCTACTCCCAAGATCATAAGAAATTCTATAGGGAACGTGATGTCCCCTAAATGGTACTATGATAACCCTCGTGTATGCTCAATAGAGAAATTTTGCAATGGAGGCACACTTAAACACAATAGTAAAATGTGTGAATTTACCGATACGAATACATGATCACACATATGACAATAAGTGATACAAGGAAATGAAAATAATAATAATAACTCTGGAGATTGTCAGCAACTCTTCTCTCACGTTCTCCAGGCTCCTTCAACTGGGCAGAAAGACAGGAGTCACACACTCTCTCACAGAAGGGCCTCTTCACCACGTCGGCTCCTCTTCTTCACTGTCCTGCCATCCACACACACTGTCCTCTCTGACAGTCCTGGACATAAGCTGCCCTGCAGCCTATTCTGCTACTAAAGCATTAATATCCTATTTCCACATATATAAGTGAATATAATGGCCTATCTAGCCTACTCTCACAAAGGGGTAATGGGAGGGAAAATGATCTACCTTAACAATCCTTGGCTCACGACGCCTGTCCCTCGATGGTGTGAGGGTCCTATGCTTCCTGAGTCGATCCTCGGTGATCCAGGAACGTTCCCACAGGTCCTCAGGTGTCGTGAAGCCTTCGCGTCTTCGCCGTTCCAATCCCTGGGGTTCAGCTATCCCAGTCCTGGTCCATCAATGGGCGCTGAGCTAATCACCATATTCACCCACACGTTCCTTCCACGAGGCGTTGCTCCTCGCCCTAGGAACGGTGTCGTCCCTCCAGCACCCTCAGTGGATGTGACCCAGTCACAGCTATGCCTGCCCGCCACACCTTTCAGGCCCTCAACGTCACACGTCGACGCCCAGCGTCGTCACCGACAATTCTCCAAGTTTGGCACTTCTCTGCCCACTCAACTTGGTTCCTTTTTGCTTCCCAGAAGCGCGGGGTCTCCTATATATCAGGTGGGCTGCGATGGCTAGCTCTAATCCACTGAGAAAGGCCTGTAAAGCTTCCAATTCTTGAGAGCTGACCGAGATGCGTCCTCACGCTCCCACTGTCAGTCAAACTCTGCCGTTGGCGCCGCCCGGGGTACTCGGTGACGTCACGGCGGGCTCTGATTGGTCGCCTGTGACCCGAGTCACCCAATCCGCACACAGCTGGGCGTCCATTCTAAAACGTCATATCTACAGTAGGGGATACTCTTTCATTTCTATCGGGGCACCAATTTCCCTTTACTTTCAACTTTAATGTAAGTTTCTCCCTGTAGAGAGAGTTGATATGACTCTTATAGCAGGCAACGAAAGAGATAGGAGAGGGCACCGTAACAGTAGCTAAATCTAAAAACAACAACAAAGGCCTGGTGGAGCAGACCAGGCCACTGGCCAGTGCTATATGAGCACTGAGCACCTTCTGGTGCTCATATAGCTCACGTATCTTGCCTCACCTCGACGTTCACATAGCGGGTGACGGAAGAAACTTTGGTGCATTTTGTATAAAGTTTATCATTCACCAATATGATAAATGTAACGTAACTTAAATATTTTTTTTGTCTGCATTAAGCCAAGTGGTTCAGTTTTTTGTCACTAATTGTTTATTATATTTAAATTGTATAGAAAAAATTAGTTGTTAAGGTTAAATAGCATAAAATATTTAAAGTATTTATTTTCATCTTTATTAGCCACATTGAGAGGGGCGGCGACGTTTCGGTCCGTCCTGGACCATTCTCAAGTCGATTGGAAGAATCAAGTTGATCATTCTCAAAATCAACTTGAGAATGGTCCAGGACAGACCAAAAAGTCTTCGTCCCTTCACTTGCTAGTGTGGTCTGGTGAATATCCTTCAACTACGTAGCACTAGAAATATGTACAAACCGCATCCCCCTAAGAAAAAAGAGGAAGAGATGCAGATTGGAACGAGAACGTCGTTCCCTATATAGGCGAAGAAAAGGAATCGCGGTACAACTTTAGAGTCGCACCCTATCTCAGGAACGGCGAAGAAGGTTAGGTAGCGAAATAGGAAAAATTGAACTCAAGCTACAAGAATCATACAAAACGCAGGAGAGGGAAAGAGAGCAAAAGGCCATCAGTGAAATAGAGAGAAACCCGAAATATTTTTTCTCCTATGCAAAATCAAGATCAAAAACCACATCTAGTATCGGGCCCCTGCGAAAGGAAGATGGAACTTTCACCGATGACAACAAAGAAATGAGTGAGCTACTGAGGAAGCAATACGACTCTGTCTTCAGCGAGCCATTAAACGCACTAAAGATCGATAACCCAAATGAATTTTTCATGGATATGATACCAACATCAAATCATATATCAGACGTCACCCTATCCCCACTGGATTTTGAAGAAGCCATAAACAGTATGCCTATGCACTCCGCACCAGGCCCGGATTCTTGGAACTCCATATTCATCAAGAACTGTAAAAAACCACTATCGCAGGCCCTTCACATTCTGTGGAGACAAAGCCTAGATACTGGCGTTATTCCTGATATACTAAAAACAGCAGAGATAGCACCACTTCATAAAGGAGGAAATAAGGCAGAGGCAAAAAATTACAGACCGATAGCACTAACATCGCACATCATAAAAATTTGAGAGAGTGCTAAGAAGTAAGATCACAAAATACATGGAATCACAGCATCTCCATAACCCCGGACAACATGGTTTCAGAACAGGGCGCTCTTGCCTGTCGCAGCTGCTGGACCACTATGATATGGCATTAGATGCTATGGAAGACAAACAAAACGCTGATGTAATTTACACAGATTTCGCAAAAGCTTTTGATAAATGTGACCATGGTGTTATTGCCCATAAAATGCGCTCAAAAGGAATTACCGGAAAAGTAGGCAGATGGATCTACAATTTCCTGACCAACAGAACCCAATGTGTAATAGTCAACAAAATAAAATCCAACCCGTCAACCGTTAAGAGCTCAGTCCCCCAGGGTACTGTGCTTGCTCCAGTACTTTTTCTCATCCTCATATCGGACATAGACAAGAGCACAACCTATAGCACTGTATCATCCTTTGCAGATGACACTAGGATCTTCATGAGAGTAGGCAACATAGAGGACACGGCGAACCTCCAGTCAGATGTAGATCAGGTCTTTCTATGGGCTACAGAAAATAATATGGTGTTTAACGAAGACAAGTTCCAGCTCATGCGCTATGGAAAAAATGAAAATATAAAAACGGAAACCACGTACAAAACTCAGGCAAATCATAACATAGAACGAAAAGGCAATGTAAAGGATCTGGGTGTACTCATGTCGGAAGACCTTACCTTTAAAGAACACAATAAAGTAGCCGTCAGAACTGCTAGAAAAATGACAGGTTGGATAACAAGAACTTTTCACACTAGAGATGCTATACCGATGATGACACTTTTCAAAACGCTTGTGCTCTCTAGAGTGGAGTACTGCTGCACAATGACAGCCCCTTTCACTGCTGGTGAAATTGCTGACCTGGAGAGCGTGCAGAGGTCCTTTACTGCTAGAATCCACTCGGTAAAACATCTAAACTATTGGGACCGACTTAAGAGCCTAAATCTATTCCCTTGAGCGCAGGCGGGAGAGATACATAATAATTTACACGTGGAAAATATTAGAGGGGCTGGTCCCAAACCTGCACACAGAAATAACATCACATGAGACCAGAAGACATGGCAGGATGTGCAGAATACCCCCGTTGAAAAGCAGAGGTGCAACTGGTACTCTGAGAGAGAACTCTATCAACATCAGAGGCCCGAGACTGTTCAACACGCTTCCACTACACATAAGGGACATAACTGGCAAACCCCTCACAGTGTTCAAGAGAGAACTAGATAAGCACCTCCAAAGGATACCTGATCAACCAGGCTGTGACTCATACGTCAGGCTGCGAGCAGCCGCGTCCAACAGCCTGGTTGATAAGTCCAGCAACCAGGAGGCCTGGTCGATGACCGGGCCGCGGGGACGATAAGCCCCGGAAGCACCTCAAGGTATCCTCAAGGTACGTTATTGTGACTCATCGTCTGCACAATTGTGGACACAGTGTGACTGACTGTACAATTGTCAGTCACACTGTGACTGACTGACACAATTGACTGCACACACTGTGCAAGTTGTGGCTAATGCTACAACTTGCACACTGTAAAGGATTAGCAGTTTTATTTTATTTTCGCATTTTTATTACTGTGCATTTGGCACACAACACCTGCCAGGATAGTAGCTGCGCTATCACCGACCACGTCACATTAACATTGGAGTCTGTCCGGGAGTTGAACTCGGGACCTCCTGCACCCAAAGCCGGAATTATACCCCTAGGCAAATTCCCATAGACCGTCACAACCATAATCAATCGGTTTGTGTATGAAGTGAATATAACGGGAGTCGTTTAATTACGTTATAACCAAGTTTAATAATTATAACCCCTAACGTGTGTGAAAGGAAATTTACTGGTGACATTAAATTATAACTTCAGAGTGAAACGTATGTTTAAACCAAGTAAAAAGCCAAGTTATAAACAAAATTACAATACAGTCCATATAAAATTATTTAAAGATAGAAATTATTCACCAGTAGATTTCCCACAGGGGGGGGGGGACCACATTTGTGTCTACTCTTTGAGGGGCTGGGTGGGTAGATCGTGGTCTCCCCCCCATGATAATGGCATAACATGGGAGTAGACGGACCTCTGGTGCTCTAATTGTGGTGCCTAGGAGCTCAGGGGTTCTTTTAATGGGGGCAGGTAGTTGCCCATTAGAAATTGGGGAAGGAGTGTCGCGAATGTAGAGATGTTTTCACTGGACATTTGGATTGCCGACTTCTCACAGGCTTTGGCAAGGGCCATCATCTCGTCCGCCTTCGGACTGTAAATGGGGTGTGGCGTTAGTTGTTGGTGTTGGCAGGTAGATGTGATAGCGGGTGTTGACTGTAGTGAGGCGCTGGGTTGAGGGCTTGGGAGTATAGTCTGAGCGTGAGGTTGTGGGTGGGGTGACTTGTATGTGTGGGGTGTTGCGTGTGGGGTGGAGGAGAGGTGCTGGAGCTTTTAGTGCTTTGCTTCACACATTGCTCAGAATAGCCTTCTGTGACGATATCAACACCATCTGTTAAGAGATGCGGCAATATCGACACCATCTGTAGGAATGCTCCTGATGATAATTCATTTAGGAGGTGGATTGATGACAATGCCCTTTGGTGAGGGAGGTGATGATATCAACGCTATTGCATTCACTCAATCATATTTTCGGTTCCCCGGGCAAAGGCTGCCATCATAGGTTATTCTTAGGCACTTACTGTCTTGATAATGATTTGTGTTCACATGAGTGTTGAGGAAGGCGTCTTGTGCTCTAGAAATCAGTTCAACCAGGGCAGTCTAGAACTCCCGACTTGTTTCAGCATGGACAAGTGGCGGCCGTCGGTAGAGACAGTGCTTTGTCTTTGAAGTGTTATTGGTTGGACCGACGTACCCGGGTTAGGTCAAGCGGAGTTACGAGACGGCAGTACTAACCGTCTGTTGAATGGTTTTGCGAAGTGTGTTGCTGGACACTTCTGCCAGGGTGTAGCTGGAGACACTTAGTGGGGTATTTTGGACACATTGACGTTACAATGTAGGACTGAACCATTTTTTGTTGAGTAGGGTTAACTCGCCAGTGTGAGGACCATTGAGCGTGGGTGACATAGCAGAAGATGGTGGACTCACAGGGATAGAAGACTGCATTATTTATCGTATTGGTGTCCTGTGCAAAAGTGACACTCGCAGAGTACATGTGGGTGTATGTATAGTGGTTATATAGTATATATTATATTGGTGAAAGTGTTGATTATTATTGTTTACCCCTTTTCCTTTCACTATTACTTTCACTATTACTACTATGCTGACTTGCTCTATACCGACTACTCTATAACTTACTATTGACTTGGGGTGCGATCAATGAAGAAGAGACATCAAGCCCATTAGCAGTGATTGAGATAAAGAACCCAGTTACTGGCTGAGTGAGGCCATAACACCTTTCATATCAGGCATTGATTGTAATGTACGAGTGAATAAATAGGCATAACAAGGGAGATATTAATATGTTATTAAATATTTCACTCTTTAGAATGCGAAATAGATATAAATAGAACAACTTTAGATTTAGGAAAGACTTGGGTAAATACTGGTCTGGTAACTGGGATATTGACATTTAGAACAAATTACCGGGTTAACATAACAGACGTAGGATCTCTACGTATGGGCCAATAGACCTTTCTGCAGTTTCCTTCTTATGTGTTTATTCTTGCTGCCGGTATATTCATGCTCTTTCAAAATGATTCCATTATTTTGAGAATATTATATACTGGAATAATATACACACAACTTTAAAAACGTGTCGTATACCACTACCATTCACTTTATAATTAATTAAGTAATATTTAAGCATTAATATTAAGTATAATTAAGCAATTAAATAAGTAATATTTAATAATTGAATATTATGTCCGCTTGACCTTCACTATGCTTGTGAAAATATATTTAGTTTCCTTAATAATGTTCATAAATATTTTCAATAAATATTACTGTCGTTGTCAGTCTTTGAACATTATCAACAGCATCTTCTTCATTAATACAAGACTGGTAGAATCTCTCCAAGTTCTTTTGTTGATGTTTAATGCACTATGATACGAAACGTCTGATTTGATGTTAATAAAAAACAAAGTTGTACTCAATTATTTAAATCTTACATCACTTATATACATATCATACCTGCAATGTGTTCCTGTATTGTAACCTGAGCTCTCACACACATCTTTAAGCGCTCTCACACACACCTGCAATAGAAAGGCCCTTTTCTTGTTGCCTCTCACACCGATCGAGGAACTCTTGAAACACAACTTGATGGTGAAATTTAGCCACCTCTTAACGATCCTGAAGAAGCTACACACCAATCAGATCGGCCAACTTGACATGGAGCACGTCCACCAAAGCTAGACCAACCAGCGTGTGGTCCACTGGGCGAGAAAACTCTAAACCAGCCGAAGTGGATCTCTTCAGGGAAGGCAAACGCGTACCTATCTTGTAAGACTCACTCCAAACAGGCAGGCCACCAAAGCATGCCCGCAAGCTCCATACGTCCATCTCCATTTCTGGCCGCGCACCAATCTTCCGACGTGTCTGGTCTGCGGTCTGCGTGTCTGGTAATCCACGTTGTTAATCGTAATGTTTCGAAGTGCTGTTGGCTGTGGGTGAAAGATTGTCTAACAGTGTTGCTGGAAAACCTGGATGACTGCCGGGTTTATGAAGTTTCTGTCGTTGTGAGTAAATGTGTTTGAAAGTGGTGCACTTGCGTCTCTTGACTTTTAAAATGAAGTTACAAAAATTCTTGAGAGTTTGTTTTTGTGCTCTTTTGCCATTATTACTAGGCATGTTAAGGGCAAGGGGTGATCATCGACCAGGCTAATGAGTATGTGATTGCAGAGTAAAGTGAGGCCGAAAAGTACGTGGCCATGTCTGTGCTGGTTTTGTATGAATCTGTTTTGGTAGCGTGTGATACGTCTCCTGGATCGCATGGAAGGGGTAAAAAGAGTATCTTCTGTGCGTGATGAGCAGTGTTTGTTGAAGCCGCCGCATGTGTGACTGTCTTGTCTAAGGTGTAGTTGGGTGTCAATGACCTCCGGGCGTCTTTTCATCATATGTGAATGTTAGGTCTGTCTCTTGCACGCTCTGTGAATGCTGTCCAGTCAACTCTGCTGTATGGTAAACGTGGGAGGCCTTGAATGAGGATAGAGTTTTCTGGGATACAGAGAGACAGGAATATGGTCCGAACCTATGAAGGGGTCGGGAGTTGTGTGATGTAGGTAGACTTTTTCCACCTTAGGAAAAGTCTTTAGGTGGGTCAGCGATTTATTATTATTAACATCTTTATTGACAAATTTAATTACAATTTGCCTAATCTGAGGAATTCAATTAAGTCTTATTGGAGTGAGGATAATGCTGGTATTCACTGTCACACAGGACAGAGGATCAACACATGGCAATTGTCTGAACAGTAGGTTGAAGCCCATGTATCATGGTTACAATCAATGTTTCAATGTACGAATATGTATATACAACTTTGTATTGGTTACTGCCACATAAGGGCAGGATGGGTTCATAAGAGATGCAGCTTAAGATGAATATAAATATATTGTTCTTATTTCTTTCAAATGGACAAGCGAATTTTGGATCAATTAAACAAATCCACAAGGGCCGTGACGAGATTTGAACCTGCGTCCGGGAGCATCCAGACACTGCCTGTCGTAGCTCGACTGAGCTACGAAGGGTAAAAAGAGTTGAAACCGAAGTTCTACTGAACTTACTGGATCCAGCAGCCTCTCCGAGGCACAAACCAAGTATTTTACACAACTCCCCCCTGCACTCGAGCTATGTCAATAGGCCGTTTGGATAAATTGTTAGGATGTTGTCCAGTACCCAGATTCAATGAAACAGTAACACATTGGTGGTACAATAGGCCAGGAGGTCTAAAATCTTTTACGGTTTCACATTCAACAATTTAGTGTTCTATTGAATGCATTTAAGGTTTGTCATGGAGTTTACAATCTGAACATTTGGGTAGTGGCTCAGCCTCACTACCTGCCAGATGTTCCTATACCCAAGGCGAATTCACGCAATGACTACATCATATTGCCTGGTCCGGCTACTGTGCTGATCATACAAATACCTATTATTACAAAAGTTGTCATAGCTTTTAATACTGCAGCTTTCAGGTCTCTGGCAATGTCTTAGTTCTACTAAACCTGAAGTAATTTCTTTAATTTCTATGTTTCTAATAATTCATTAGATAATGCAAAGTCACACTCAGTGTTTTCTTTCCTGCAATCCTTATTGGCCAACTGATATACGAAGTCATATTTTCCAATTCCATCATGGGATGGGATCCACACAAATTTTATACAATGCTTATTATCATTGGCAAAAATTACTATCCATT
>WNGS01036857.1:85251-96166 GCA_020271785.1 Procambarus virginalis | reverse complement strand
CTATACAAAGTTAATGTAGTCATGGTCATTGCCAAATCAGCAAGTTGAAAAGGTGAGCCGTGGAACTCCCAAGTTGCAGTCCCAGAAAATCCCATGACAGTGAGGGGGGGGGGAGGCAGTGTGTGTGGGGGATACCAGCTACTCCGTGGCCCTGGGTTAGTCAGGGACTTAGTGCCGATGATCAATGGAAGGTTGCATGAAGTGCAAGCAGCAGAGAATGCTTAGTGTCAGGAATAAGTGCCAAGGTGCAGCATGCCATGTTGTACTACATTGCTGGGATTCCAACGTGTGTGTTGCACTTGGTACCGTACCAGTGACGTTCTGAGGCGTGATTGCCTGAAGCACAGTAGCCATATTGACACTTAGGAGGAGTAGGAAATTGCACCGTGTGTGTGAGGTATTGCACCAGTCTATAGGTGTTGGTAGATGTAGAACTCTTTGCCATGACCGAAGAATGGTGTGGTAGTATTTTCGACCCAAGGAGAAGTTTGTACCAGTCTATGGGGATTCCCTCACTTACCTGGCAAGCTTGGAGGTGCAGCATTTGTCCACATACCCATGGGTACGAGGACGAAGAAGCAAGAGGCCCATCGTGAACGTCAAGGAGGATCTTGCAATGAAAGCGAGGCTGATGGCCGAGACTCGCCTGACAGAAGCAGCAGAGGACAAAATTCGAGGGCTGGCTAACAGGCCATGGTAGATTATTATTGTTCACAGTAGCTGTGGTGTCTGTGTATAGCTGAGATAGTCTTGGTAGTAAGGTTGATGTAAAGTCATTCCTGGTTACTGACTTTAATAATAATAAACGATTACATGACTATGGCTCCCAAGCTTGGCAGGCGTCCTGTGCTTTGTTTACCTTCTCTAGTGGCGTCCAGCCGCCGCACATAGAAAACGGATGGTACCATTTTCTGTGAACATGACATCCCTCCTTTTCTTTAAAAAGAATGAATACAGGATGTCTACCATGCTTGTAGCACAAAGCAAAGTTATTGACACAAAGTAAGTTATTAACATATCAAGAGATATTGCATACATTTAACATTAATTAAACACACAAAGAATTTAAACAATCTTTACCACAAAGGATTTCAATGTTAAAAATACATATGCAATGTTAAACAAACATGAAAGAAACTGTAATACAAAGTTACAAAATATTGAATGAGAGATCTGCATTATTCAAACAATATTAAATTTAGTTCAGCATAACAAGTAAATACTTTGCATTACATAGGAACACAATTAATCATCATATCGTGTAGGGCGTTTAACATGTCGTTTTGGACGAGAGTCCTTAAATACAAAAATATCCCTCGATGAATTGTTTATCGAGTTATAACTCATTTTTTCTTTTTCTTTTGCACGACTTTGCACTTCATCATTTTCTACACTATTTGGAATCACTTTGAAATAAGCCATATTACGTGTTATACTATGATCTCTATTACTCGCTGTTACCATAGTTCCTTTTACACTAATCACTTTATATGGTTTTGTATCATACGGCATATCTAGCTTTCCCTCTTTTTTCTTTTTAACGAGAACAGTATCTCCAACCTTTATGAATTGTTCCTTTGCACGTTGATCATGAGCAATTTTCATTTTGCCCTTGGCTAGTGCATCCTTCTGAGCGAGACGTTTATCCGTTACCTTGGCTGGCATGACAGGTAGTGCGATTCTCATAGGACGTCCAAATAAAAGTTCGCCAGGCGACTTGCCCAGTGTTCCATGCGGTGTTGCACGGTAGTTCCTGAGAAAAGCATACATAGCTTGTTTCCAGGATCGTCCTTCGGCATGAGCACAGCGTACAGCTTTCATGAGAGGTTGCATGAATCTCTCGACTTCTCCATTTGCTTGTGGATGTAGTGGCATCACACGGCGGTGTTTGAATCCAATATGCTCAGCAAAGTTGACAAAGTCTTGTCCATTAAATGGCGGTCCATTGTCCGTCTTGACAACTTCAGGAATGCCAAAGTTTGAAAAGATCTTGTCGAGTTTCGGGATGACAGCCTTTGCAGATGTGGAAGTGATGATTTCTACTTCTGGATAACGTGAGTGATCATCAATGACTACCATCAAGTACTCTCCAGTTGGTAGCGGTCCACAGAAGTCCATCGATACTTCCATCCATGGTGCAGCAGGTAGTGGTGAAGGTTGTAGAGGTGTTGGTCTTGAAGTATCCACTGCAGCTTGGCAAGGGACACAGGCATCATGCATGTCCTTAGCTTGACGATCAATGCCAGGAAACCACACCTTTTCTCGTAGCAGCTGTTTGGTCCTTACAAGACCTTGGTGTCCTTGATGTGCAAGCTTCAGAGCACGTTGCTGGAGAACAGCTGGAATGACGATACGAGTACCTCGCAGCACGGTGTCGCGTTGTTGCGTAACACTTAATTCTGTCTGGATGCGTTCAAGTGCTTTGAATGCATCTTGGTCAACTCCTGAGGGTGGGATGCGTGGAAACTTTTTCTTAGTCAATGCATCCACTGTTGCTTGCAGAGTTGGGTCCTCTAGGGTTGCAGTACGGATTTCATCAAGAGTGAGAGCCTTAGGGACTGCATCACAGGTTACAGAGTGTACATATTCCTCGGCAACTTGCTGATGCTTGGTGATGGTGAAACTGTTGGCAGGATGTCGACTGATGTAATCAGCGGGATTGCCTGCACCTGGCTTGTATTTCACCGTAAAGTTGTATGGTTGCAGACGAAGAGCCCATCTCTCAATGCGAGCTGGTGGTTTGGACTTTGGATTATTGAAGATGGTCTCCAACGGTTTGTGGTCAGTGACTATCGTGGTAAAGGGTGCACCAAGCAGATACACATTGAAGTGTTCACAGCCCCATACAAGAGCAAGAGCTTCCTTCTCTGTCTGACTGTATCGTTGCTCAACATCTGTGAGAGAACGGCTGGCGTAGGCAATTACTACTCTTGAATCTGGTTGACCAGGTTTGTGTTGGGCTAACACAGCACCTAAACCAACAGGACTAGCATCCACCGTTAACTCAGTGTCCATTGATGGATCAAAGTATGCAGCAGTCGCATTTTCTACTAGTGCATCTTTCACAGCATCAAATGCATTTTGCTCGACATCGCTCCAGTACCATGATGCATTTTTCTTCAGGAGCTCACGTAGAGGCTTCGTAATGGTAGCAAAATCTGGAATGAAGCGAGAACAGTAGTTTGCCATTCCCAGAAAACTATGTACTTCAGTGGATGTTGAAGGAGGTGCAGCATTCTTGATATCTGCAACTTTCTTAGGATCTGGAGATAGACCTTTGTCACTAAGTACATGTCCAAAGAATTCAATTTTATGTTTATTGAACTCACACTTTGCTCGGCTTAGCGTCAAATTCTTTTCTCGTAAGCGTTGCAATGTTGCACGAAGAGCTTTGTCGTGTTCAGCTTGGGTACGGCCATAAACAATGATGTCATCAGACATGTTGTCAGCATTAGGTATATCTTGCAATACCTGGCTGATATGTGCTCTGAGTATTCCAGCACATCATCAGCCAGGTATTGCAAGATATACCTAATGCTGACAACATGTCTGATGACATCATTGTTTATGGCCGTACCCAAGCTGAACACGACAAAGCTCTTCGTGCAACATTGCAACGCTTACGAGAAAAGAATTTGACGCTAAGCCGAGCAAAGTGTGAGTTCAATCAACATAAAATTGAATTCTTTGGACATGTACTTAGTGACAAAGGTCTGTCTCCAGATCCTAAGAAAGTTGCAGATATCAAGAATGCTGCACCTCCTTCAACATCCACTGAAGTACATAGTTTTCTGGGAATGGCAAACTACTGTTCTCGCTTCATTCCAGATTTTGCTACCATTACGAAGCCTCTACGTGAGCTCCTGAAGAAAAATGCATCATGGTACTGGAGCGATGTCGAGCAAAATGCATTTGATGCTGTGAAAGATGCACTAGTAGAAATGCGACTGCTGCATACTTTGATCCATCAATGGACACTGAGTTAACGGTGGATGCTAGTCCTGTTGGTTTAGGTGCTGTGTTAGCCCAACACAAACCTGGTCAACCAGATTCAAGAGTAGTAATTGCCTATGCCAGCCGTTCTCTCACAGATGTTGAGCAACGATACAGTCAGACAGAGAAGGAAGCTCTTGCTCTTGTATGGGGCTGTGAACACTTCAATGTGTATCTGCTTGGTGCACCCTTTACCACGATAGTCACTGACCACAAACCGTTGGAGACCATCTTCAATAATCCAAAGTCCAAACCACCAGCTCGCATTGAGAGATGGGCTCTTCGTCTGCAACCATACAACTTTACGGTGAAATACAAGCCAGGTGCAGGCAATCCCGCTGATTACATCAGTCGACATCCTGCCAACAGTTTCACCATCACCAAGCATCAGCAAGTTGCCGAGGAATATGTACACTCTGTAACCTGTGATGCAGTCCCTAAGGCTCTCACTCTTGATGAAACGTACTGCAACCCTAGAGGACCCAACTCTGCAAGCAACAGTGGATGCATTGACTAAGAAAAAGTTTCCACGCATCCCACCCTCAGGAGTTGACCAAGATGCATTCAAAGCACTTGAACGCATCCAGACAGAATTAAGTGTTACGCAACAACGCGACACCGTGCTGCGAGGTACTCGTATCGTCATTCCAGCTGTTCTCCAGCAACGTGCTCTGAAGCTTGCACATCAAGGACACCAAGGTCTTGTAAGGACCAAACAGCTGCTACGAGAAAAGGTGTGGTTTCCTGGCATTGATCGTCAAGCTAAGGACATGCATGATGCCTGTGTCCCTTGCCAAGCTGCAGTGGATACTTCAAGACCAACACCTCTACAACCTTCACCACTACCTGCTGCACCATGGATGGAAGTATCGATGGACTTCTGTGGACCGCTACCAACTGGAGAGTACTTGATGGTAGTCATTGATGATCACTCACGTTATCCAGAAGTAGAAATCATCACTTCCACATCTGCAAAGGCTGTCATCCCGAAACTCGACAAGATCTTTTCAAACTTTGGCATTCCTGAAGTTGTCAAGACGGACAATGGACCGCCATTTAATGGACAAGACTTTGTCAACTTTGCTGAGCATATTGGATTCAAACACCGCCGTGTGATGCCACTACATCCTCAAGCAAATGGAGAAGTCGAGAGATTCATGCAACCTCTCATGAAAGCTGTACGCTGTGCTCATGCCGAAGGACGATCCTGGAAACAAGCTATGTATGCTTTTCTCAGGAACTACCGTGCAACACCGCATGGAACACTGGGCAAGTCGCCTGGCGAACTTTTATTTGGACGTCCTATGAGAATCGCACTACCTGTCATGCCAGCCAAGGTAACGGATAAACGTCTCGCTCAGAAGGATGCACTAGCCAAGGGCAAAATGAAAATTGCTCATGATCAACGTGCAAAGGAACAATTCATAAAGGTTGGAGATACTGTTCTCGTTAAAAAGAAAAAAGAGGGAAAGCTAGATATGCCGTATGATACAAAACCATATAAAGTGATTAGTGTAAAAGGAACTATGGTAACAGCGAGTAATAGAGATCATAGTATAACACGTAATATGGCTTATTTCAAAGTGATTCCAAATAGTGTAGAAAATGATGAAGTGCAAAGTCGTGCAAAAGAAAAAAAAATGAGTTATAACTCGATAAACAATTCATCGAGGGATGTTTTTGTATTTAAGGACTCTCGTCCAAAACGACATGTTAAACGCCCTACACGATATGATGATTAATTGTGTTCCTATGTAATGCAAAGTATTTACTTGTTATGCTGAACTAAATTTAATATTGTTTGAATAATGCAGATCTCTCATTCAATATTTTGTAACTTTGTATTACAGTTTCTTTCATGTTTGTTTAACATTGCATATGTATTTTTAACATTGAAATCCTTTGTGGTAAAGATTGTTTAAATTCTTTGTGTGTTTAATTAATGTTAAATGTATGCAATATCTCTTGATATGTTAATAACTTACTTTGTGTCAATAACTTTGCTTTGTGCTACAAGCATGGTAGACATCCTGTATTCATTCTTTTTAAAGAAAAGGAGGGATGTCATGTTCACAGAAAATGGTACCATCCGTTTTCTATGTGCGGCGGCTGGACGCCACTAGAGAAGACGTAAACAAAGCACAGGACGCCTGCCAAGCTTGGGAGCCATAGTCATGTAATCGTTTATTATTATTAAAGTCAGTAACCAGGAATGACTTTACATCAACCTTACTACCAAGACTATCTCAATACACAGACACCACAGCTGCCACTCCCTATAACATGACCCAGGTACCGCACTTTACCTTTCGCGAAGGTGGACTTGCCCAGATTGATGGTGAGGCCGGCTTTCAGGAGCTTGTAGAACAATCGTTGTAGCTGGAGCAGGTGTTCGCTCCAGGTGTTGGATGCTACCACGATGTCATCCAAATAGGCGTAGGTGTTGTCCAAGCCCTGGATGACGCGGTTGACAGCTCTCTGAAAGGTGGCTGGGGCATTGCAGAGTCCAAAGGGAAGGCGATTGTACCTGAAAAGCCCGAACTGGGTTATAAAGGCGGACAGTACCTTAGCTCGCTCCGTTAAACTCACCTGGTAGTAACCCTTGAGTAAGTCTACCTGAGACAGGTAGTGGGCATTACCAATGGCATCCAAAATGTCGTCTATCCTGGGTATTGGGTAGGCGTCCTTCACTGTGACCTGGTTCAACTTCCTATAATCCGTGCACAGACGAATTTTGCCGTGAGGTTTGGGTACCAGGATGCATGGTGAGGCCCAGGGGGACTCACAGGGGGTAGCCAGTCCATTGTCCAAGAGATACTGTACCTCAGCCCGCATGACTTCCGTTTTGCTAGGGCTGATTCGGTAGAACGGTTGGCGAATTTGCTGGGTGTCAGGTAGCAGTTGGATGTCGTGCCGAGTCACAGTACACTGTTGGGGATCATCTCGAAACAACTGATGTTCTCTGATGAGTTTGATGAGTGAAGCACTATTATCGTCCTGAAAATGATTGTGAAGGTCAGTAAGGATTTCCGAATTAGAAAGCGCTGTCTCAGTGTCAGTGCTTTCGGAAGGAGCAGCAGGGAAGGTCTCACTGTGGCTGTATGGACCTGTAAATGAGGTGAAATTGGTTAACACAGTGGGAGGAACCCCATGGTAGGGTTGAGTAAATTGATGTGGCACAGCTGGGTCTTCCGCCGCCTATCGGGGGTCTCGAGAACGTAATTGAAGTTGTTCCGGCACTCCTTAACACGGTAGGGTCCTGAGAACCTGTTCTGTAAAGGAGAACCTGGGATAGGGAAATAGGCAAGCACTAAGTCTCCTGGTTTAAACTTCCTTACTTTACAGTGCTGGTCATAACGAGTCTTCATCCTCTCCTGGGCTTTCTGTAGGTTGTTGCTGGCAAAGGAATGGACCCTCTCTAGAATGTGTCGGAGATTTTGAAGATACTGGGGCACATTCTGATGCTCACTGAAGGTGGCATCACGTAGAGAATCCTTGAAAGCCTTGAGAGGTGTACGGCACTTACGTCCGTAGAGCATCTCATAAGGAGATACTCCTAGTGACTCGTTGGGAAGACTTCTGAAAATACACATGATGAGATCAATTTGCCTATCCCAATCCTTTGAGGTCTCATTACAAAACTTTTTTAAGAGTGCCTTGATGGTTTGATGACTACGCTCGAGAGAACCCTGTGAAGCAGGATGATAGGGGCTGGACAGTACCTGTTTGATGTTGAACTCCTCCAGAGTCCGTTTGAAGAGATCACTGGTGAAGTTGGTGCCACAGTCGCTCTGAATCTCCCTCGGAAATCCATACTGGGTGAAGATTTTCAGTAGATTCTTCACCACTGTAGCAGCCGTAATATTTTTCACTGGAACTGCTATCGGAAATCTGGTGGTAGGACACAGGATGGTTAAGATATATGCGTTGCCTGCACTGGTCCGAGGCAAAGGACCAACGCAGTCGATAATGAGCTTGTGGAACGGTTCCTCAGGCACCTGGATGGGTATCAGTGGTGCTCTGGGAATGGAAACGTTCGGTTTCCCGGCTAACTGACACACGTGGCATAATTTGACATGAGTTTTGACGTCGTTTACCATACCTGGCCAGTAGTAGTCTTGTCGAATTCCATGGTAAGTCTTGTTGAACCCGTAGTGTGACAAAGCGCCGTGGGCCAGGTGTAGAATCGTGGGCCGCAGGCTGGTAGGAATCACTAGTTGTTCAACGTCTGCCCAATCGTCCTCGTCCTTCAGTTTACTGGGTCTATACCTGCGATAGAGTATTTCGTTCTCCATAAAGAACCCAGGAACACTGTCGGATTGGGTTTCAGCCTGAAAGAATAATGGTGTCAAGGTAAGATCATCTCTCTGTAACTTACGGAACTCCACCGCGGTCAGGTTAGGGGGTAGTTTCGAAGGGTCCTGAGGGACAGCGGTAGCAGTAGAGTCAGCTGGCTGTGGTCGTGCAGCTTGAGCACGGGTGGTCACCATAACAGGAGGAGAACCTTCATCACTCTCTTGAACCTTTGCTGGAACATGTTCAAAAATCGGGTTATCCACCACAGAGTTGCTTACCTCGGATATGTCCTTGACGATCAGGTTGTTTGGTTGTTGGTCTTCTGCCAAGTCGTTGCCCAGGAGAAGTTGCACTCCAGGCATGGGAAAAGGCTTTTCCCTGACGGCGACTTGGACTTCACCGGTCACGAAGGGACAATCCAGGTAAACTCGGGCAAGTGGATAAGGAGTTGTAGCAGTAAGGTCAGTGATGAACACAGTCTCTCCTGTGTAGGCGACGTTGGGCACAGCTGATTTCAAGACGATCGATTGTAGAGCCGCTGTGTCCCGTAGGATCTTAAGTCCGAAACGTCCCTCTGAATCTGAACCGTGGGTAGAGATAGTTCCTGGATATAGATGCTTGGTAAAGAGAGAGAGATCATTAGCATGAACACCAACATTCATTACAGGCTTACCGGACTTAGGGTGAGTAGGTTTAGACTTAGGGGGTTCGATGTTACCTTTAGATTGGGACTTACCACATTTGTCAATGGTGTGTCCATATAGTCGACAATACCTGCAGTACAGTTGAGAGGTACCTTGATCTGGGCTCGCTTTCTCGTAACTGTACCAAGACTTCTTGCTGGTAGGTTCTGGAGTCAGCCGGTGGATGAGGCTGTAAGTGTCAGCTGACTTCGCACACTTCACTAAATCCGTCTCTTCCTTGTCTGCTAAGTATAGGCGGACAGGAGGAGGTACACGTCTCAAAAATTCTTCAACCAGTATGAGGTTGACAAGCTCTGAAAAAGTAGAGACATGTGCTGCCTCCAGCCATTTCATGAAATATCTTCGTTTGGTGTTAGCAAATTCTAAGAAGGTGGTGGTACTTGCCTTGACGTAGTCACGAAACTTTCGTCGATAGCTTTCGGTGGAGAGAAGGTAGGCGTCCAACACAGCTTGTTTCAGGGTGGTGTAGTCGTTTTCCGAAGCCAAAGTGCTGAGTGTGACTGCTGCTCTACCTGTTAAATGTACTCGGAGAAGGGTAGCCCATTGGTCGTCAGGCCAATTAAGTTGAACAGCAAGGGTCTCAAAAGTGGTAAAGAACACATCAACCTCCGTTTCGAGGAACGGGGGCATTAACTTACTTGCATGGGAGATATTGAAACTGGGAGGAAGACTAGCTGCCGCTTGTTGGAGTTGAGCTTGGTGTGCAGCGTCCCTCGTGAGTTCTCGGTACGACATTCTAGCATTGCTTCTGCCTGTCGTTTGTCGTGGTCACGTTGTATCTCGAGTCGCTGTTGGTATAAGGCCAACTCACGTTCACTTTCTTCTTCTTCAGTGCGGCCTCTCTGTCACTTTCTTCTTTCTTCAGTGCGGCCTCCCTTTCCTTGAGGCGGATTTCTCTTCTTGTTCTTCCTTTCTGAGGGCAGCTTCACGTTCTCTGATTGCAGCTTCACGCTCTCTGATTGCAGCTGCTTCCTGTTGTTGCTGTAGCTCGATCTTGGCAAGTTCCAATTTGAGCTTTATCGCTCTCAAGTCATCCTTATCTGAAATAATGTACTGTTCATGAGTAGAAGAATCTATAATACCTTCATCAGCAAGGTGATCCAGTATCATATTATTAATGGCAAATTTGTTGGCTCCATCAGGAACTTCCAAGTGATACTCATGTGCAAGAGTTAACAAATCGACCCTCTTAGCGTGACGTAAGGTCCCTATTTCACCTTCTGGATCTGTTTGAAAGCTTGTAGGCGGAACATTGTGAAAATATAGCAAAATAAAGGAGACACGAATATATAGTGAGAATATGGTGAATGTCAGAAACAGGAAACGTGGCAACTGATACCTATCCTGTGGGGAATTATTAATAATTAAAGTTAATTCAAGATGGTAAATGAATAAGGTCGCAGGAAATCTTGTACCTGGTACTCACTGTGGGAGGATAAAGGCAAGAAAATCCTACTAATTAGTGAAAACTAAGTTTAAAAGACAAGTGAAACACTAAATGGCTTCAAAATAAATGAGGTAGTCCAAAAAATGTAGTCATACCTTGCCAAGTCACTATAGAACATAAGCAAAGGTACCCACTGAAATTGAATATGGTATTTACAGAATTAGCGAACTTTGTGCTCACAAGAAAGAACGCCAATTCCCTACCTTAGGTAAATACCATCAGTCTGACCGACGAGTAGGGGTGCGAGTGTCAACTGGTGACGAGAACTATCGGCGAGGTCCCAATTCGCCAATAATAGTTCGTGCTAGAGGATCTCAAGCCCTCTTTTCCTCCTAGAGTCGGATTTGTTTGTCAAAGACAAAGGTAAAGGTAAGTTTGATAGACAAAGGTAAGTTTGTCTTACATATTTTAGCTGAGGGCTGTAAAGTTGTCTGGAGAGCACGTTCACATGGATTTGGTTCGTAGAGAGAAGGAT
>WNGS01036857.1:68065-84251 GCA_020271785.1 Procambarus virginalis | reverse complement strand
TTCAAATTCTTTCTTTATTATGCCACCCATACCCATCCCGTGGGTGGTGGTGTGAAAGGATTACAGAGGCACATAATCGGTTCAGGAACTGAACCCTCTAGTTCGTTTAGCTAAGCAAATAACAATGTTTGACGCTAGTTACAAAATTATCAATGTTGTATACACATGTACCACCCCCTCATAATACATGTACATATATATACGTTACACATATACATACACATACATATCTAATCACTCACACAAATACACACATCAAGAATCTTTGTGTCACAAGTGACACAAAGAGGTGTCACAAGTGACACTACAAGAGGCTCACAAACAGTCACTATACAAGGCACTTTACATCTATAGTGAGTCACACAGTTACTAGTCTTGCTGCACACCCACCCAACTGGGCGGCAGCTTTACAGTCATGTGCATGCATTACCGACATTAAGCAAATTTTGGATACTTCGCTAAAATTTCGGGCAGCACATCATTGTGAATGAAGTACTTACACATTTCTTGGACACTATGATGGTGTTATCTCTAAATTCCGCAATTTGTTCACATTCCATTATATAATGACGCAAAGTATGCGAATAGTTCTGCTGACAGAGTTTACATTTAATCAAATCTACATCAGCAGATGTTACAAACTCCCAGAGGTACTTGTAGCCGAGCCTAAGCCTAGCAGTGGTAACATCTAGAAGTCTGCTAACATTATTGGATGACCCATAGACGTGCGGTTCTTCCTGCATAATAGAATGATGATAGATGGAGTAACTGGTGTGAATTTCACTTTGATATGATAACAATTAGCATATTTTCTTCAAGGAGTAATTACATTAATATATACTTTATTTCTTGTCAGACTGGACGGAGAGCTGAGATATTCACTAGAGTAATGTGATAAGGGCTAATAAATAATGGTTATAGACATTGTATGCTAACTATCTTGAAGGTTGTTATACCATTAATTAATTACAACAGTGAAAAAGATACATATTCGGCTCATGGAATGACGTTGAACAGGACCTCACCGTCAGGTGTAACACCGTCAGGTGTAACACCCTCAGGTGTAACACCCTCAGGTGTAACACACCCTCAGGTGTAACACACCCTCAGGTGTAACACACCCTCAGGTGTAACACACCCTCAGGTGTAACACACCCTCAGGTGTAACACACCCTCAGGTGTAACACACCCTCAGGTGTAACACACCCTCAGGTGTAACACACCCTCAGGTGTAACACACCCTCAGGTGTAACACACCCTCAGGTGTAACACACCCTCAGGTGTAACACACCCTCAGGTGTAACACACCCTCAGGTGTAACACACCCTCAGGTGTAACACACCCTCAGGTGTAACACACCCTCAGGTGTAACACACCCTCAGGTGTAACACACCCTCAGGTGTAACACACCCTCAGGTGTAACACACCCTCAGGTGTAACACACCCTCAGGTGTAACACACCCTCAGGTGTAACACACCCTCAGGTGTAACACACCCTCAGGTGTAACACACCCTCAGGTGTAACACACCCTCAGGTGTAACACACCCTCAGGTGTAACACACCCTCAGGTGTAACACACCCTCAGGTGTAACACACCCTCAGGTGTAACACACCCTCAGGTGTAACACACCCTCAGGTGTAACACACCCTCAGGTGTAACACACCCTCAGGTGTAACACACCCTCAGGTGTAACACACCCTCAGGTGTAACACACCCTCAGGTGTAACACACCCTCAGGTGTAACACCCCCTCAGGTGTAACACCCCCTCAGGTGTAACACACCCTCAGGTGTAACACCCTCAGGTGTAACACACCCTCAGGTGTAACACACCCTCAGGTGTAACACCCTCAGGTGTAACACCCTCAGGTGTAACACCCTCAGGTGTAACACACCCTCAGGTGTCATTGTGCAGCAGTACTCCACTCTAGAGAGCTCTAGCGTCTTGAAGAGTATCATCATCGGTATAGCATCTCTAGTGTGAAAAGTTCGTTATCCAACCTGTCATTTCTCTTGTAGATGTGACTCTCCACATATGTCAGTTGCTTAATTTAGAACCTGTACTTGAGGTCGATCTCGAACCCATTGTTGATGTGACGACTTATATTGAATTTTGTAACTAGCTCATCAAGATTGTAACTTGCTTAGCTAAATGAATTGTGGGGTAACTAAAGATTGTAACTAGGCTTAGCTAAATGAATTGTGTAACACCCTCAGGTGTATAACACCCTCAGGTGTAACACCCTCAGGTGTAACACCCTCAGGTGTAACACCCTCACCAACCCCCAGTAGTGATAGACTAGTTACTCACTAATATACACCAGCGGACCTGGGTACATCTATCGGTGTACCAGTCTATTAGCACAACCCCGGGTCAACTGCTCAGATTAAGAGTCGAGTCAGGACGTAGCACCTCAGCCTCATTAGTTTTCTCTGTCCGCTTTCCAGCGTACAGGACGTTGCTCGCTTGCTCCTCCAAGATGATGGGTGGCTAGATTGCAATCTTTTGCAATGTTGAAACTCTGCAACGTGACCACGTTGATGAATTAGTAAATTAAACAGTTTAATTGAGTTCTAGTGACCCCCACTCTGACCACCTTACCTGTTGTGGCCAACGTAAACATTGTTTTGAAGGGTAATGACTTTCTCATGTAAAAAAAAAATATATATAATATATATATTTTTATTTGTTCATTGTTATGTATTCCCATTCTTAAAGCTGCTTTGTTATGGTGTAGTTGAATTGTTTCAGCGCAGGTCAGACGCATGTTAGGGTCGTTATGAACAAGAACTGCCTCGTAGTGGGAAATAGAACCCTTCTACAAATACATTTTTTCTTATTGTATTCAGATCTTACTGTATTCATGAGTGGGATACACAAAAGTTGGCTTATTTTACATATCGTCTCGTTTTTAATTACATTGGATTGTTAAAACCGTTATTCACATTACTGTAGTTTGTTACAAATTTAGATAATCATTAACACTATAGCAATTAGCTGAGAGCTCATCATGGTTAAGTTGGTGGAGTACTGTCTAGTTAGTCCAATGACGTGTTTAATCCCATTGCATAACCTACATATTATTTCATTGTAAAATATACAATAATGAACGAGTACAGTTTCCAAGAATACAGTTTCCCCAAAAAATACAATGACAAAATGCTGTTAATTTCCCCTCAATATACAGTAATAATAAAGCCCTTGATATAAAATATGAACTCAATATAACAATTTAAGATAATGTAACATAATTAATGATTATATTGTAGGGAATTATATACAAAACAACTAAACAATTATAACCATTAGTGGCTTCCACCATTAAAAATGATCAACCAGTTACCTCCATTTGAGAGAAAATTACCCCCCAATCTACAGTCGAGGCCCCAGTACTCCTCACAGTGAGGGGCAGAATACTTAATGAACACAAGACGTGGGACGAGATAAGGATCGAGAACGACTTTCGTTCGAGGACACAAATTAAGTTAAGGATTACACTAATTTCCTCTCTTGATCTTCCTAGAATTAATAATGGCGGGCGATTGGTAATAGGTAAATTAAAATGAAATTATTTTGAGCGTTTTGCTGCCAATTTTCGCCTATTACAAGGTATTTCTCTGTGGTAAAACAAAAGGGGTTTTACCTATTGTGATTGAGTGGTTTTCTAGGACAATATTCAAGAGGTAATCCGTGGAGTAGGAGGAAGGGATCGAACCTGCGTCTCGCCTTCAAAATCCAAAGATTTTCTTTTAGATTGATCAAGTTATTGTTGCCTTCACTGTGTGAAATTTGATGCTTTCTCGGCATCTTGCTTTGTATTAATTTCACTTCAAGGATTTTTTGTTCAAATATCGTCGGAAAATGTGTTTCGTTAATTGGTGATTACTTGAGGCTTTTATAAATAATTTACATATCCAGCCCAGCCTCACTTTCCCTCTTGGGTGGATAATTATTCAGATCCCTCCACACACTTATCCAATTATCCTCCCTTATCCCTTGGCAGGATAATTATCCAACAGGCGGAGATAAGTGTACTCATGTGGGAAGACCTTACCTTTAAAGAACACAATAAAGTAGCCGTAACATCTTTTAGTTAGTTTAGTTCATTTATTATGCACCCCATACCCATCTTGTGGGCGGTAGTGGAAAGGGTTACAGAGGCACATAATGGGCTCAGGGACTGAACCCCACAATTCATTTAGCTAAGCAAGTTACAGTCTTGATGAGCTAGTTACAAAATTCAATATAAGTCGTCACATCAACAATGGGTTCGAGATCGACCTCAAGTACAGGTTCTAAATTAAGCAACTGACATATGTGGAGAGTCACATCTACAAGAGAAATGACAGGTTAGATAACGAACTTTTCACACTAGAGATGACAGCCCCTTTCACAACTGGAGAAATTGCTGACCTAGAGCGTGCCGAGATCCTTTACTGATAAAATAAACTCAGCAAATTTAAATTATTGGGACGAACTAAAATGCCTAAATCTTAATTCTCTTGAACGCAGGCGGGAAAGATACAAAATAATTTACACGTGGAAAATATTAGAGGGGCTGGTCCCAAACCTGCACACAGAAATAACATCACATGAGACCAGGAGGCATGGCAGGATGTGCAGAATACCCCCGTTGAAGAGCAGAGGTTGACTAAACCACACACTAGAAAGTAAAGGGACGAGGTTTCTGTCCGTCCTGGACCATTCTCAAGTCGATTGTGAATGGTCCACGACGGACCGAAACGTCGTCGTCCCTTCACTTTCTAGTGTGTGGTTTGTTCAACATATTTCAGCCACGTTACTGTGACTCCTCGTCTGCAAGAGCAGAGATGCAACAGGTACTCACAGAGAGAAGTATCAACATCAGAGGCCCGAGACTGTTCAACACGCTTCCACTACACATAAGGAGCATAACTGGCCGACCCGTCACAGAGGTCAAGAGAGAACTTGATAAACATCTCCAAATGATACCTGATCAACCAGGCTGTGATTCATTCGTCAGGCTGCGAGCAGCTGCGTCCAACAGCCTGGTTGACCAGTCCAGCAACCAGGTCTGGGTCAGAAACCGGGCCGCGGGGACGTTGAGCCCCAAAATCAACTTATTATTATTATCATCATCTTTATTGACAAAATTAATTACAATTTTGTCTAATCTGAGGATTTTGATAAAGTCTTATTAAAGTGAGGATAATGCTGGTATTCACTGTCACGCAGGACAGAGGGTCATACATAAAACAATAGGTCTAAACTGTAGGCTGAAGCACATATATATCATGGTTACAATCAATGTTTTAATGTATGGATATGTGAAAACAACTTTCTATTGTGCACTGCCACACAAGGGCAGGGATGCAGCTTAGAAGTAATATAAATAAAAATTGTTCTTCATTCTTTAAAATGGACAAGCAAATTTTGGATAAATTGTTAGGATGTCGTCCAGAACACCTGAGTCAATAAAATAGTTACACAGTTGGTGGTACAAGAGGTCAGGAGGTCTAAAGTCCTTTACGGTTTCACATTCATCAATGTAGTGTTCTAGTGAATGCATTAAAGTTTATCACAGAGTTTACAATCTGAGTATTCTGGCAGTGGCTCAGCGTCACTAACCTGCCAGATGTGTCTATAGCCAAGGCGAATTCGCGCAATGACTACATCACATTGCCTGGTTCGGCTACTATGCCGACCATACAAATACCTATTATTACAAAACTTGTCATAACTTTTAATACTGCAGCTTTCAGGTCTCTGGGCATTTCTTAGTTCTTCTAAATCTGAATTAATTTCTTTAATTTGTATGTTTCTAATAACTGCATTAGATAGTCCAAAGTCATAATGTTTTCTTTCCTGCAAGCCTCATTGGCCAACCGATCTACGAAGTCATGTTTTCCGACTCAAGGTAACCGCAAGATTGTCAACAAGTGTCGATATGCAGAGTGGGTACTGTCGCAGAGATATGGTGGGGGGGGGGGGTGATGGGAAGTGAGGGGCAGAAGGGAAGGTGAAGGGCAGAAGGGAAGGTGAAGGGCAGAAGGGAAGGTGAGGGGCAGAAGGGAAGGTGAAGGGCAGAAGGGAAGGTGAGGGGCAGAAGGGAAGGTGAGGGGCAGAAGGGAAGGTGAGGGGGCAGAAGGGAAGGTGAGGGGCAGAAGGGAAGGTGAGGGGCAGAAGGGAAGGTGAAGGCAGAAGGGAAGGTGAAGGGCAGAAGGGAAGGTGAAGGGCAGAAGGGAAGGTGAAGGGCAGAAGGGAGGTGAAGGGCAGAAGGGAAGGTGAAGGGCAGAAGGGAAGGTGAAGGGCAGAAGGGAAGGTGAAGGGCAGAAGGGAAGGTGAGGGGCAGAAGGGAAGGTGAGGGGCAGAAGGGAAGGTGGAGGGCAGAAGGAAGGTGAGGGGCAGAAGGGAAGGTGAGGGGCAGAAGGGAAGGTGAGGGCAGAAGGGAAGGTGAAGGGCAGAAGGGAAGGTGAGGGGCAGAAGGGAAGGTGAGGGCAGAAGGGAAGGTGAAGGGCAGAAGGGAAGGTGAAGGGCAGAAGGGAAGGTGAGGGGCAGAAGGGAAGGTGAGGGGCAGAAGGGAAGGTGAGGGGCAGAAGGGAAGGTGAGGGCAGAAGGGAAGGTGAGGGGCAGAAGGGAAGGTGAAGGGCAGAAGGGAAGGTGAAGGGCAGAAGGGAAGGTGAGGGGCAGAAGGGAAGGTGAAGGGCAGAAGGGAAGGTGAAGGGCAGAAGGGAAGGTGAAGGGCAGAAGGGAAGGTGAGGGGCAGAAGGGAAGGTGAGGGGCAGAAGGGAAGGTGAGGGGCAGAAGGGAAGGTGAGGGGCAGAAGGGAAGGTGAGGGGCAGAAGGGAAGGTGAGGGGCAGAAGGGAAGGTGAAGGGCAGAAGGGAAGGTGAGGGGCAGAAGGAAGGTGAAGGGCAGAAGGGAAGGTGAAGGGCAGAAGGGGAAGGTGGCTCGCGAGCGAGTGCGCGTAAGTGTGTATAAGCGTGAGTATATTCACCTAGTTANCGTACAGCCTATCAATGTTCCCACCATGTCTCTCTTGTCTTCTCTTTCAGTCAATAACTACAATTAGCCACAATAATATCTTTACAATATAACAAGTGTGTGTAACCCCGACATCAAAATATTCATAATATTTCTTTCTTAGTAAATATCTTACGCGTTTATAATGTAAAAACAAGAATATATATAATGTACATTTTATTTTCTATTGTTGATGATAAGGGTCCGAGAGAGAGCGAGACTCCTCCACTCTCACCTGACCTTCCCACGTGTCTTATATTGAACCCTTCCCATCCCCCTCCCTCTCCCTCCCTCTCCGTCACGGTCGAAAGGTCGAGCAAAGGACCGAAACGTTGTCACATCCTGCGTTTTCAGACATGGGGGGGGGGCGTTGTTAATAATTGCCTTTATAAATGGTATCGTTAAAAAAAACACAAATAGAATCAGTTGTTTAATATTTCAAATAAATAGCACGAACATGACATTCCATATACATTATAAATATATACATATATACATATAAATACACATACACACATATTACAACCCACACATACAAAAGCCTTAACGAGTTCAGTTTCATGAAGATTAACGACCACGCTCGTTAAGCGAGGCAAGAAATATGGGATGAAGCTTAATTGGGATAAATTAACAAATATTTATAATATGATCGTTTACACAAATAGGAGAACTTATTAAAAAATTAACATAAATGTTCAATTACAATTTGATGGTGAATAGAACAAATTGAAGCACAACTTAACTTTCTGAAAAAATAACAAAACAGTTGATAGTGATCTCCGGAAATTTGTTATTTGGAAAAATTTAACAATGTTAAAATGTATTTTAGCACCGTGTTCGAAGGCAATTGAAAATAAGACACACAAATAAATAGAGATAAATTAACACACATTATAAAACATTGAAGAAATTTAAGAGAAAAATTCAGCACGATTTAGATTTTTTTATAATTTTCAACTTTTTCGGGAATTTAAATTATTAATTACAAATTTTGAGGCAATTTAAATGTATAAAAAACAGTGTCACAACGCTGTTTAAAACATTTTCACCAATTATATCAAACTTATTTTACATTAACGAATGACTTTCTCCTCTGCATAACAAATAAACTATGTGCCTAATTTTCTAGTCATGGGCTCTATAGGCATACAAAAACACCTATCATGATTTCAGAACGTTTTCAATTTTCATGCCATGATATAACATAGGTTACAGGAATGATACAGCTTCCATGGGGTCAATTAACAAATTAAACTTTGTTTACTGTGATATAAAGTTAGGAGAGTTCACACTGGTGCTGCCATCTAGTGGTGATTTTTTTCATTAAATGTTTACAATTTGATTAGACATACACGAGGAACTTTGACATTTGGTAAATGACTCTACGACACTGTCGAGGGGGGGGGGGACACTGTCGGGGGGGGGGGGGGGGAGTGGTGCAAGAGGTCACAGAGTGCAAGCTGGGGACGAAGCAAACTTGCAACACTGAATCTGCTACGAGGCAGAAACCGGTTCCACTGGTGCAGGTTCGGGTTCTCTTTATTCTGGTTCCACTGTAGCAAAGTACTAGTTCTGCTGCCACAGGTGTTGGTTCAACTACGACAGCTGCTGGTTCTGTTGATGAAGGAACTGGTTCTTCTTTGGTTCGTGCTGCTGCTGCGGTTGCAGGCAGCGGTTCTGCGGCTGCAGGCAGCGGTTCTGCGGCTGCAGGCAGCGGTTCTGCGGCTGCAGGCAGCGGTTCTGCAGCTGCAGGTGTCGTCTCCGCCACGGCGAATCACTGAATTGCGAAGGAGTCTGCTTGAGTTTAGTAGGACGGATGGTGGCCGTACAGCAGAGGCAGGTTTACACACAGGAAGGTCGCATCGCACACACTCACGTGGAAGAAGTTTGTTTACCATCAGAGTCGGCTCCGTCTACACTCAAGTACGTTCACAAACCACGACACTTGCGTCATGGAGACGTAAATTTCTCGTTCGTTTTTCCTGAACGTCACTTAAAGAGTTCAAGTGACAGTACACTGGACCTTTGGAAAGGTCATATGATCGTTGTATCATGCGGGAGTACAAGTAATCCATTATCTGACGTTCAGTGACCTTATTTTCAAGATGTCTGCTAGTTTAGTGATGGCAGGCTTAGTCGGGCTGGGCAGGACTTCAGCCTTGTCTTGCGTGGGTTTCAAGCCCGGGTTCTGCGGCGTCTTCACTTGTCTGAAGTAGTCTGTGCAGAGCTTTTGCGTCGACTTGCTGCTCGGAGGAGGAGGAGACCTTTTGACGAGTCGTTTGACGAATTTGTTTCTCCTGGATGTACTGGAGGAGGAGGAGGAGGAGGATTGGTGAGTGGATCGTGAGGTTCGACTAGTGAGATTTGGGATCTCATAAGCTTGAGGGACATTCTCATCCACTGGCTGCCAATCATAGCGACCTTCCAGCGGTTTCTCTTCCTGGAAGTCAAAGTTCCAGCGCTTGCAGTCTGCCTGTTGGATCTTGGCCATCTCCTCGTGAACGAACTTGAGGTTGTGGGCGTGATCGACCGGACCGAACAGCTTCCGCTTGACGGTATTGATCGACCGGTCTTCCGTAGGCGCTATAGTCCTCATCCTCTCACTCAACAACTGCGGTAAACTCATCTCGCGGCTAATCCGAACCATCTGCGACAAACTCATCACTCCGGTGAGTAACTCTTGACCCAACGTGACTCTACACACTTCCAGTCTCTCAGGCGCCAACTGACACCGGCGCCAATGTTCGCGCTGCTAGACTCGGGCGCCAACTGACGGATTCACGCTCTCAAGTCCGTACCTCACGGCTGCGCGGACCAATCTGCTCCCGGGGGACGGCGCCGACCGCGGGGTAGGGAAGTGAGAGGAAGGTAGAGAGGGTGGAAGAGAGGGAGGGAGGGAAAGAGAGAGAGGGGGGGACCCAGGAAGCATTGTGTATGGGAGGGGCGCACAGCGTGAAAGCTCGCGGAGCGGTGGATAAGCCAGGCTAGCGTGACGGGGTAGGTGGGAGGCGGCCCATGGATGCTGTGTGATGGGGTTGGGCATGGATGCTGTATGATGGGGTGAGGCATGGATGCTGTATGATGGGGTGAGGCATGGATGCTGTATGACGGGATGGGTCAGGGATATTGTATGATGGGAGGGGATAGGGAAAGAGGCTGTATGATGGAAGGGGAGATTATAATGTATTAAACAAAATGTTACGAGTCTATATTAAGGATGGTAAGAGGAGAGTTATGGAAAGGAAGACTAATGTAAAGGGAGGGGAAGCTGTGAGAGTGTCATGGAAGGGGAAGTTATGAGGCGGTATCATGGAAGGGAGATTTTATTATATTTTATTATTTTCTACCACAGACGTGGCCACACATTTACGATGCTAACCAGCATATATACATTTTCTTCTGTCCTCCATGGACAGGGTTAGAGATGTGTTAAACATATAGTTCAAGGGTTTATTGAACAATCAACCACAGAAGGTCACTCGGTGCTTTTAAAATGCTAAGCTAACCTATAACGTAAATACATAGATACACAGATTTATGTATGCCTTACATAAAGGGGAGATGAAAGTAAGCTGTATCAGGAAGGAAAAATAGGAGTCTTTATAATGATTACAGAGAGGAAGGGTAGAAAAAATATGGAGGAAAGATTGACTGGACAATGAAATGTAGGGAGAAAAAGGGTTCATTGGATGTAGGTGCAAGGGAAGGGGGGGGGGGGGTGTGAGATGGCAGTGTGATTGTGGTGGGAGAGGGATGGCGGGATAGTGGTAGACCGGGGCATGGTTGGGAGAGGGGGAGGGGGATTGAGGTGGGTGGAAAGGAGAATGGGAAATAGGCAGATAGGGGAAGGACCAAAACAGAAAACGGGAGGCTACCGGACTCTACACAATTGGTCTCATAACTGTTATTTTCATCCTCTTCAGAGGGGCTCTGTGGTGTCGTAATTAGTTAAGATACACAAGTACACTGGGCGAGTGTCCAGGAGCAACAACACCCCACCACCACACCCGGCTGTGTACCCACCTCCCATGGTCGCTGCTGCTGTCTTGGGGGAAATTAGCACGAATGTGTGATTTATTAAAGCTGTATTTCTTTTAGTGGTTTGTTAAGAGACTCGTGCTCATGGCCGCCCGTGCCAGGGCCCACCGGCTGGCCAGGGGCCGCCCCCACCGGCTGGCCAGGGACCGCCCCCACCGGCTGGCCAGGGACCGCCCCCACCGGCTGGCCAGGGGCCGCCCCCACCGGCTGGCCAGGGGCCGCCCCCACCGGCTGGCCAGGGACCGCCCCCACCGGCTGGCCAGGGACCGCCCCCACCGGCTGGCCAGGGACCGACCCCACCGGCTGGCCAGGGACCGCCCCCACCGGCTGGCCAGGGACCGCCCCCACCGGCTGGCCAGGGACCGCCCCCACCGGCTGGCCAGGGACCGCCCCACCGGCTGGCCAGGGGCCGCCCCCACCGGCTGGCCAGGGACCGCCCCCACCGGCTGGCCAGGGACCGCCCCCACCGGCTGGCCAGGGGCCGCCCCCACGGCTGGCCAGGGGCCGCCCCCACCGGCTGGCCAGGGACCGCCCCCACCGGCTGGCCAGGGACCGCCCCCACCGGCTGGCCAGGGACCGCCCCCACCGGCTGGCCAGGGACCGCCCCCACCGGCTGGCCAGGGGCCGCCCCCACCGGCTGGCCAGGGACCGCCCCCACCGGCTGGCCAGGGACCGCCCCCACCGGCTGGCCAGGGACCGCCCCCACCGGCTGGCCAGGGACCGCCCCCACCGGCTGGCCAGGGACCGCCCCACCGGCTGGCCAGGGGCCGCCCCCACCGGCTGGCCAGGGACCGCCCCCACCGGCTGGCCAGGGACCGCCCCCACCGGCTGGCCAGGGACCGCCCCCACCGGCTGGCCAGGGACCGCCCCCACCGGCTGGCCAGGGACCGCCCCCACCGGCTGGCCAGGGACCGCCCCCACCGGCTGGCCAGGGACCGCCCCCACCGGCTGGCCAGGGACCGCCCCCACCGGCTGGCCAGGTCCGCCCCCACCGGCTGGCCAGGGACCGCCCCACCGGCTGGCCAGGGCCGCCCCCACCGCTGGCCAGGGACCGCCCCCACCGGCTGGCCAGGGACCGCCCCCACCGGCTGGCCAGGGACCGCCCCCACCGGCTGGCCAGGGGCCGCCCCACCGGCTGGCCAGGGACCGCCCCCACCGGCTGGCCAGGGACCGCCCGCACCGGCTGGCCAGGGGCCGCCCCACCGGCTGGCCAGGGGCCGCCCCACCGGCTGGCCAGGGACCGCCCCCACCGGCTGGCCAGGGACCGCCCCCACCGGCTGGCCAGGGGCCGCCCCACAGGCTGGCCAGGGGCCGCCCCACCGGCTGGCCAGGGACCGCCCCCACCGGCTGGCCAGGGACCGCCCCCACCGGCTGGCCAGGGGCCGCCCCACCGGCTGGCCAGGGGCCGCCCCACCGGCTGGCCAGGGACCGCCCCACCGGCTGGCCAGGGACCGCCCCCACCGGCTGGCCAGGGACCGCCCCACCGGCTGGCCAGGGACCGCCCCACCGGCTGGCCAGGGACCGCCCCACCGGCTGGCCAGGGACCGCCCCCACCGGCTGGCCAGGGACCGCCCCACCGGCTGGCCAGGGACCGCCCCCACCGGCTGGCCAGGGGCCGCCCCACCGGCTGGCGAAGGGCCGCCCACGAGACCTCTCTCCCACACTCGACATCTACCAACACACTGACATTCTATTCGCTCTTGCATCAGTTTCCATCTTTGTTGACCGCCGCCCTCACCTTCTCCACGTACACACACACACACAATCCAGTTGATTGACAGTTGAGTCAATCAACTGAGGAAGGGGGGGGGGAAAGGGGGCGGGACAAAGAGCCAAAGCTCAACCCCCCGCAACCACAACTAGGTGAGTATACACACATAACCACCCACCCGGAAATTGACCATGTCTCCCGGTTAATGACCTGTCTACCAGACTGTTGGTGCTGCTGCTGGCCTATCAGTGCCTGCCTACCAGTGTGTAGGGGGGGGGGGAGGTCTAACTACTCCAATAAGCCTACAAGCCTCGTTCCACCTATTGCGCCATAATTAATTTACCAATTCTGAAGTTGGAATTCTTTGTCGAGTTTGAGTATGAAGTTGTGTAAGTTGTAGACGACTTCCGGTCTTCTTTCTCTCTGTCCCATTTTCATTACCTTACACATGCTAGGATTGAATTCTAGCAACCATTTGTTTGGCCACTCCTGTAACATTCTGCAGTCCTCCTCTGTTGTTGACACCACTCATTACCTTTGTATCACCTGGGAACACACACATGCACGCGCTCACTCCTCCTAATAGATCATTCACTAATTAGGAAGAGTTGAGGTTATCTTGAGATGATTTCGGGGCTTTAGTGTCCCCGCGGCCCGGTCCTCGACCAGGCCTCCACTCCCAGGAAGCAGCCCGTGACAGCTGACTAACACCCAGGTACCTATTTTACTGCTAGGTAACAGGGGCATAGGGTGAAAGAAACTCTGCCCAGTGTTTCTCTCCGGCGCCCGGGATCGAACTCGGGATCACAGGGTCACAAGTCCAGCGTGCTGTCCGCTCGGCCGACCGGCTCCCCTATATATAAGATGCTATAGGCCCACGGGCCCCTACTCCTCACCTCTAACTCAAAAACATCTTTTCCGACGGTTTTCAGTCCTTCAGGTAATCCCTTTCCCAATTACCCCAGCTTGTTCCTCCCTCTTGTACACCAGCCCTTCATGACCTATAGTATCAAGTGGCTGTTGGACAATCAACAAAAACACAAATCCACAAGGGCCGTGATGAGGGTTCGAACCTTGGGTGTGTAATGAAGTAAGGGCGGAAAGGTAGAACATCTGGTTGACAGAGCCCGGGTGCATGGGGGGGGGGGGCGGATTGGGCTTCGGAGAAACTTTGGGATCCTCGTGAGGGCAGTAGCACCCCAGGTTGCAATTCTTTTGACCATGTCGTGGTACAGGTGACTAAGGCGCGTCTGGGAACATCTTATGCGCAGGTTCGAACCCCTCATCGAGGCCCTTATGGATTTGTTCATTTGATATATCACGTTATTATGATTTGGGTTTGTATCAGAACACAGTGTACGCAGCCCTCCGTTCCTCGTCTTATCTCGTCTTAGAACTCTGTTAAGTTTGTCATGCATGACGTTCACCTTTTATATCTAAGCTGTCCATTTAATACAAAGTTCACACTCTCCAGGTGCACAATAATTTTCAGCATGATTACTTTGCCCGTCACTTTACGCGGATTAGTGTAAAGTGATAAAATTTGTTGACATTTCATGGCAATCACTTTTATATATGAAGGCTGAACATTTAAAAGCCCTGGGCTCTCGATTTTTTGTTTTCCACAGGAGGGTACAGGAGCAGACGACTGCTGACTCCTGTTAGCAGGCTGAGAGCTTTCCCTTCCCATAGCTCATGGTAAGTGTTACCCCTACTTGTTTTACACACAGGAGGGTACAGGAGCAGACGACTGCTGACTCCTGTTAGCTGGCTGAGAGCTTTCCCTTCCCATAGCTCATGGTAAGTCTTACCCTACTAGTTTACACACAGGAGGGTACAGGAGCAGACGACTGCTGACTCCTGTTAGCTGGCTGAGAGCTTTCCCTTCCCATAGCTCATGGTAAGCCTTACCCTACTAGTTTTACACACAGGAGGGTACAGGAGCAGACGACTGCTGACTCCTGTTAGCTGGCTGAGAGCTTTCCCTTCCCATAGCTCATGGTAAGCCTTACCCTACTAGTTTTACACACAGGAGGGTACAGGAGCAGACGACTGCTGACTCCTGTTAGCTGGCTGAGAGCTTTCCCTTCCCATAGCTCATGTCTTGCACAACTAATTTTCCCTGGAACTCGACCCCTCAAATCGGCTTACAACTAGGCCTCTATTACTGCTGGGTGAACAGGGGGGAACATCAAATGATAGGCGCCCAGTCACTCCTCCCTCCCCAGAGCTTTAACGCGATCCTAAATCTCTTGCTGGAACGTATTAAAATATTGCTTATTTATTTCCCCTTTTCTTACATTTTCTACAGTTATTACATTTTATGTTTACATTTGTTGCACGCACGCATTCGCGCGCGCATGGCAACACCCGCTCCCACAAAACACTCGCGCGCGCACGCACGCAACGTCCGTCCACCGCCACCCAAAACATGGGACACTTGCCATATACAGAGTATACTGTTGTGTGTGTCTGCCCTACACCTTACCTTGGTGAAGGCAGGGTGCCTTGAGGAGGGTGAGAGGGAGGAAGGGAGGGAGGGGAGAAAGGAAGGAGGGAGGGAGGGGGAGGAAAGGAGGAGGAAAGGAAGGAGGGAGGGAGAGGGAGGAAAGGAAGGAGGGAGGGAGGGGAGGAAAGAAGGAGGGAGGGAGGGAGGAAAGGAAGGAGGGAGGGAGGGAGGAAAGGAAGGAGGATTGAGGAAAGGAAGGAAGGAGGGAGGAAGGGTGGGGAAAGAAGAGGAAGAAGGGAGAGGGGGAGGGAGGGAGGGAGGGAAGGAGGGAGGGAGGAAAGGAGGAAGTTCGCAGAATGGAGGAAAGGTGAAGATTGAAGAGTTGAAGATGATAGAGGCTTAAGGAAAATAGGTATTGAAGGAGAGAGGGTGGGCTTAGAGTGAGGGAGGGGGGGAGAGGGGTGAGGGGGGGGGGCAGAGGGACAGGGAGACAGTATACTTACGCCTCGCATATAAAAGTGTCATTTTCAGAGTCCTGTGGCTGAACTAGGAATTCAGATCCCAACCTAAATAAAGTTACTCTTGTACAGAAAAATCTGCTCTATCCAATGGTGTCATTCAAAATCAAATTGGGAATGACGCATATTGAGATATTTTGAGATATATTGACAGTGATATTAGCATGGATTGGTAGCTGAATGGCTACCCAAACTACATTTTTATTACACTGCTGTATTCCGCACCAAAAGTTGCCCTGGTATGCCAAATTTCACACCTCTCTGGGCAATAGTCGTGATTTAACAAAGGATCAAAGTTGGTAATTTTTGTGGTATTTACGCATTAATGGGACGAGAGCCCATTCAATATGGACCTGTTATTTAAGAACCAAAGCAGATTGAGCTAATATTTTGCACATTTTCATTTGGGGTCTAGGGCTACTTTATTACAAAATTTCATGACATTTGGAGAGGGTCGAGTGGGAGCCA
>WNGS01036857.1:40170-52646 GCA_020271785.1 Procambarus virginalis | reverse complement strand
TGATTTCAGACGTTTTTCAAATTTTCATGCACTGGATTAGTATACATAGGTTTACAGGAATGATACAGCTTCCATGGGGTCAATTAACAAATTAGACTTTGTTTACTGTGATATAAAAGGTTAGGAGAGGTTCACACTGGTGCTGCCATGCTAGTGTTGATTTTTTTCATTAATGTTTACAATTTGGATTGTAGACATACACAGGAACTTGACATTTTGGTAAATGACCTCTAGACACTGTCGAGGGGGGGCGTGGGAACGTCGGGTGTGGGGGGGAGGGAGTGGTGCAAAAGAGGTACAGAGTGCAAGCTGGAGGGACGAAGGCAAACTTGCAACATCGAGAGTGATTGTACGAGGCGGAGGAAACCGAGTTCCACTGGAGTGAGGTTCGGGTCTCTATTTTTCTGGTTCTCCGACATGTGTGAGCAAAACCCCGGGGAGAGTTACTAGTGTCTGTGCCAGCGAAGGTGTTGGTTCAACTAACGAAGCTGTCTGGTTCTGTTGTATGAAGGAAACTGGTTTCTCTTTGGTTCGTTACTGTGCTGCGGTTGCCTTGCGCGGCAGCGGTTTCTGCGGCTGCGGCAGCGGGTGTCTGCGGCTGCGGGTCAGCGGGGTCAGCTGGATGCAGGCAGCGGTTCTGGCACAGCTGCAGTGTGGTGTGCGTCTGCACGCCACGCGCGATATTGGTGGACTGGAATTGCGAAAGGATTCTGCTTGAAGTGGAGTAGGAGGATGGTGCCGCTACAGCAGAGCAGGTCTACACACAGGAAGGTCGCATCGCACACACTCACGTGGAAGAAGTTTGTTTACCATCAGAGTCGGCTCCGTCTACACTCAAGTACGTTAGACAAACACGACACTTGCTTCATGGAGACGTAAATTTCTCGTTCGTTTTTCCTGAACTTCAGACTTAGTAAAGAAAGAGTTCACGAGTGGGACAGTACAACTGGGTACCTTTGGGTAAAGGTCATATGATCGTATTTAATCAGCGGGAGTACAAGTAATCCATTAGTACTGCGTTGCAGTGACCTTATTTCAAATGGATATGCTAGTAGTGATGGCATGCTAGTCTGCTGTGGCAGGACCTGTACAGCCTGTCTGCGCTGGGTTTCAAGCTCCGGGTTATGCACGGGGCGTTTCTGTCGCTTGTCTGAAGTGAGGTCTGTTGCAGAGCTTTTGCGTCGACTTGCTGCTCGGAGGAGGAGCGGAGAACCTCTTTGAAGATTCGTTTGACGAAATTTGTTGAGTCCGAGGATGTACTGGAGAGGGAGGAGGAGGAGGATTGTTGAGTGGATCGTGATGGTTGTCGAGCTAGTGAGATTTGGGATCCATAAGCTTGGGGACATTCTAATCCACTTGGCTGCCAATCAAGCGGACCTGTCGACAGCGGTTTCTCTACCTGGCACGTCAAGAGTTCCAGCGGATTGCAGATGTATGCTGTTGGATCTTGGCCATCTCTCGTGAACGAACTTGAGGTTGTTGGGCGTGATCCGACCGGACCCACGAACAGGCTTCAGCATTGACGGTAATTATTGATCGACCGGCGTCTTCAGTAGGCGCTATACTCCTACATCCTCTCAGGAAGCAACTGCGTGTTAAAGACTGTCCTCTGCGGCTAATCCGACACCATTCTGCGACGAAACTCATTCACCCGTGTGGAAGAACTCTTGATGTCCGAACGTGACCTACACACTTCCAGATCTCAGGCGCCAAATGACCCAGCTCCGCAATGTTGCGCTGCGAGTAAGTCGGGCGCAAGAAATGACGGGATTCAACGCTCTCAAGCGTACCTCACGGGCTCCGCGGACCAATTGCTCGCGGGGTGACGGCGCCGACCGCGGGGTAGGGAAGTGAGAGGAAGGTAGAGAGGGTGGAAGAGAGGCGAGGGAGGGAGAAAGGAGAGAGGGGTGGGAGAGGCCAGGGAAGCATTTGTGTAGGGATGTGGGGACAAGCCCGTGGAAACGCTCGCGGAGCGGTGTGGTATAAGCAGGCTAGCGTGAACGGGGCAGGTGGAGGCGCGCATGGAATGATGCTGTTGTGATGGGGTTGGCGGGATGGATGCTGTATGATGGGTGGGCAATGGATGGCTGTGTGATTGGGTTGGGGCTAATGGTCTGTATGATGGGGGTGAGGCAGGAGCGTGGATTGCGGTGGTGAAGGCAGTGCTGTATGACGGGAGGCGTTCAGGGATATTGTATGATGGGCGGGGAATGAACGAGGCTGTATGATGGAAGGGGATAGTGATAATGTAGAAACCAAAAATGTGCGAGTTATATCTAGGAGTGGTAAGAGGAAGAGTTATGGAAAGAAGACTAATTAAGAGGGAGGGGAAGCTGTGAGAGTGTCATGGAAGGGGGAAAGTTGTGAGGCGGTGGTATCGATGGAAAGGGGAGATTTTATTATAGTTTTTATTTTCTACCACAGACGTGCCACACATTTACGATGGTAACCAGCATGTATACATTTCTTCTGTCCTCCGATGGACAGTGTTAGAGATGTATTAAACATATAATTCAAGGATATATTGAACAATCAAACACAGAAGGTAACTGTAGTGCTTTTAAAACTAAGGTAACGCTATAACCGTAAATACACAGATTAAACAGATTATGTAATGCTTACCTAAAGGGGAGATGAAAGTAAGCTGTATCAGGGAAGGAAAAATAGGATGTCCTTTATAATGATTACATGAGAGGAAGGGGTAGGAAAAAATAGGGAGGAAAGATTGACTGGGACAAGAAATGTAGGGACGAAAAGTGGTTCATTGGATGTAGTGAAGGGAGGGGGGGGGGGGTGCTAGAGTGGCGGTTTGATTTGTGGTGGGAGAGGGATGGGTGGGATAGTGGTAGACCGGGGCTGGGTGGGGCAGGGTGAGGGGGATTGGAGGTCGGGGGGAAAGGAGGAAGGTTAAATAGGCAGATAGGGAAAGGACCCAAAACAGAAAACGGGAGGGTAGGAAGGTACCGGATTCTACACAGATTGTCTCTAACTGTTTATTTCATCCTCGTGTAGGGGCTCTGTGGTGTCAGTAATTAGTTAAGATACACAAGTACACTGGGCGGAGTGTTCGAGGGCAACAAACACCCACACCACGACACCGGCGCTGTGTACACACATCCTTTCCCTGGTCGTGCTGCTGGTCTTGGGGAGGAAATTAGCACGAGATTGCTGTTTATGTAAGCTGTATTTCTTTTAGTGGTTTGTTAGAGACTCTGCTACATGGCGCCCCCACAACCGCGGGGCGCCCAGGGGCCGCCCGCCACCGGGGTGGCCGGGAGCCGCGACACCCACCGGGGCTGGCCAGGGCCGACCCCCAACCGGCTGGCCAGGGGCCGCAGCCCGCAGGCTGGCCAGGGCTCGGCCCCACCGGCTGGCGCAGGGTGACCGCCCGCCCACGCGGAGCCGGGCCAGTCCCCGGGCTGCCGACCCCCCACCGTGGGGTCTGGCTTGGGCCGCGGCCCGGGGGAAGGGGCCCCACCGCCCGCCAGTCCGCCATCGTCGGCTAGGCCCCCACTGGCTGGCCAGACCCCACGGTGACGGGGCCAGTCAAGCCCCAACGGGTCTGGCCAGGGACCGCCCCACCGGCGGGCCAGGGGCCGCCCACACCGGCTGGCCAGGGACCGACCCCACCGGCTGGCCAGGGGAAACCGCCCCCCACCGGGGGGCAACGCCCCGGCGTGGCCGGGGGCCGCCCCCACCGGCGGCCAGGGGACCGCCCCACCGGCTGGGCCAGGGGCCGCCCCCACCGGCGGGCCAGGGGCCGCCCCCACCGGCGGGCCAGGGGCCGCCCCCACCGGCTGGCCAGGGCGCCGCCCCCACCCGGCTGGCCAGGGGCCGCCCCACACGGGCTGCCAGGGGCCGCCCCCACCGGCTGGCCAGGGGCCGCCCCACCGGCGGGCCCAGGGCCGCCCCCCCGCCCAGCCGCCCCGCGGGCCAGGGGCCGCCCCCACCGGCGGGCCAGGGGCCGCCCACACCGGCTGGCCAGGGGCCGCCCCACCGGCTGGCCAGGGACCGCCCGCCCACACCGGCTGGCCAGGGGCCGCCCTTACCGGCTGGCCAGGGCGCCCCCGTCTGCGCCCCCACCGGCCTGGCCAGGGACGCCCCGACCGTCGCCAGCCCAAGGCTGGCCAGGGCAGGTGGGCCGCCCCACGGTGGCAGCTGAGACCCCAGTGGCAGGGACCCACCCTGGGCCGCCCGAGACACGGCGCCACCGGGAAGCGCCACGAGGACCTCCTCTCCCACACTCGACATCTACCAACACACTGACATTCTATTCGCTCTTGCATCAGTCTTTCCATCTTGGTGATTCAACCGCCGCCCTTCACTCTTCTCCACGTTAACACGACCACACACACCAGATCAGTTGATTGACAGGTTGAGTCACGATCAACACGCGAGAGAGGGGTGGGGGGAAAGGGGGCAGGGACCAAGGAGCCAAAGCGTCCACACCCCCCGCAGCCACAACTAGGTCGAGTATACACACATAACCACCCACCCGGAAATTGACCATAGTCTCCCGGTTAATGACCTGTTACCAGACTGGTTAGGGCTGCTGCTGCTGGGCCTACAGCTGCCTGACCTACCAGTGTGTAGGTGGAGGGTGGGGAGGTTCTAACTACTCCAATAAGCCTACAAGCCTCGTTCCACCTATTGCGCCATAATTTAATTTACCAATTCTGAAGTTGGAATTCTTGTCGAGTTTGAGTATGAAGTTGTGTAAGTTGTAGACGACTTCCGGTCTTCTTCTCTCTCTGTCCCATTTTCATTACCTTACACATGCTAGGATTGGAAATTCCAGCACCATTGTGTTTGGCCATCTCCTGATAACATTTGGCAAGGGTTCCCCTCCTCGGTTGTTGACACCACTCATTACCTTTGTATCACCCTGGGAACACACACACGCATCGCGCTCACTTCCTCGCTAATAGATCATTCACTAATTAGGAAGAGTTGAGGGTTATCTTGCAGATGATTTTCGGGGCTATGTGTCCCCCGGGGCCCGGTCGGCTCGACCAGGCCTCCACCCCCAGGAAGAGCCCTGTTGACAGCTGACTAACTACCCAGGGTACCTATTTTACGTGCTAGGTAACAGGTGTCATAGTGTGAAGAGAAACTCTGCCCACTGTTTCTCCTCCCGGCGCCCGGGCATCGAACTCGGGATCACAGGGGTTCACAAGTCCAGCGTTGCTGTCCGCTCGGCCGGACGCGGCTCCCGTATATAAAGGTGCATAGGCCACGGGCCCTACTCCTCACCTCATAACTCAAAACATCTTCTCACGACTGTGTTTCAGGTCCTTCAGGTAATCCCTTTCCCAATTACCCCAGCTTGTTCCTGCCCTGCTTGTACACACAGCCCTTCATGACCTATAGTATCAAGTGCTGTTGGACATCAACAAAAACACACAATCCACAAGGGCCGTTTGAACGAGGGTTCGAAACCTTGGGTGTGTAATGAAGTAAGGGCGGGGAAAGGTAGTGACATCTTGTTGCAGAGCGTCCGGGTTCATGGGGGGGGGGGGGGGCGGATTGGGTCCTTCGGAGAAACTTCTGAGGAGGGGGGTCCTCGGTGAGGGGAGAGCACCCCAGGGTTGACACATTCTTTTTGAGCCTGTCGTGGTACAGGTGACTAAGGCGCGTTGGGAAAACATCTTATGCGCAGGTTCGAACCCCTCATCAGGGCGCCCTATGGAGATTTGTTTCATTTGGCTATATCACGTGATTATATGATTTGTGGTGCTTTTGGTATCAGAACACAGTGTACGCAGCCCTCCGTTCCTCGTCTTATTGTCTCGTCTTAGAACTTGTTAAGTTTGTCATGCATGACGTTCACCTTTTATATCTAAGCTGTCCATTTAATCAAAGTTCACACCACTCCAGGTGCACAATAATTTCAGCATGATTACTTTTGCCCGTCACTTTACGCGGATTAGTGTAAAGTGATAAAATTTGTTGACATTTCATGGGCAATCACTTGTTATATATGAAGGCTCATGAACATGTTTATAGAAATGCCCTGGGCTCCGATTTTTTTGGTTTCCACAGGTGGGTACATGGAGAAGACTGCACTGCTGACGTCCTGTTGCTGGCTGAGACCTTTCCCTTCCCATTAGCTCTATGTGAAGCCTACTTTATAGTTTTACACAAGGAGGGTACAGGAGCAGACAGACTCTGACTCCTGTATGCTGCGCGAGAGAGCTTTCCCCTTCCCATAGCTCATGTAACTTGCACAACTAATTTTTCCCTGGAACTCGACCCCTACAATCGGCTTACAAGCTTAGGGCCTTATTTACTGCTGTGGTGAACAGAGGGGTGAGAACATCAAATCGAGTAGGCGCCAGTCACTCCTCCCTCCCAGAGCTTAACGCGATCCTATAATCTCTTGCTGGAACGTTATTAAAATATTACGTTATTTCAATTTCCCTTTTCTTACATTTTCCTACCAGTTATTACATGTTTATTGTTACATTTGTTGCGACGCACCGCATTCGCGCGCGAGCGAATATGGCACCACCGCTCCACAACAACACTCGCGCGACGCACGCCCGTCCGTCCACCGCCAACCCAAAACATGGACACTTGCCATATACAGAGTATACTGTTGTGTGTGTCTGCCCTACACCTTACCTTGGTTATGGCAGGGTGCCTTGAGGAGGGTGGGAGGGAGGAAGGAGGAAAGGAAGGAGGGAGGGGAGGAAAGGAAGGAGGAATGGAGGAAAGGAAGGAGGAATGGAGGAAGGAAGGAAGGAGGGAGGAAGGGTGGAAAGGAAGAAGGGAGAGGGGGAGGGAGGGAGGGAAGAAAGGAGGAAGTTCGGAGAAGGGAGGGAAAGGTGAAGATTGAACAGTTGAAGATGATAGAGGCTTAAGGAAAATTGGTATTGAAGGAGAAAGGGTGGGCTTAGAGTGAGGGAGGGGGGGAGAGGGGTGAGGGAGGGGGGGAGAGGGGTGAGGGGGTGGGGGGCAGAGGGACAGGAGACAGTATACTTACGCCTCGCATATAAAAGTGTCATTTCAGAGTCCTGTGGCTGAACTAGTAATTCAGATCCCAACCTAAATAAAAGTTACTCTTGTACAGAAAAATCTGCTCTATCCAATGGTGTCATTCAAAATCAAATTGGGAATGACGCATATTGAGATATTTTGAGATATATTGACAGTGATATTAGCATGGATTGGTAGCTGAATGGCTACCCAAACTACATTTTTTATTACACTGCTGTATTCCGCACCAAAAGTTGCCCTGGTATGCCAATTTCACACCTCTCTGGGCACTAGTCGTGATTTAACAAAGGATCAAAGTTGGTAATTTTTGTGGTATTTACGCATTAATGGGACGAGAGCCCATTCAATATGGACCTGTTATTTAAGAACCAAAGCAGATTGAGCTCTAATATTTTGCACATTTTCATTTGGGGTCTAGGGCTACTTTATTACAAAATTTCATGACATTTGGAGAGGGTCGAGTGGGACCCATAGGTGACTTTTGGTGATTTGAGATGGAATGACCCTTAATAGAAAATTTACATTGTTTAGGATGGAAGTATCTGCACAGTATTGGGGTGCCGGTCGGCCAAGCGGACAGCACGCTGGACTTGTGATCCTGTGGTCCCGGGTTCGATCCCGGGCGCCGGGGAGAAACAATGGGCAGAGTTTCTTTCACCCTATGCCCCTGTTACCTAGCAGTAAATAGGTACCTAGGTGTTAGTCAGCTGTCACGGGCTGCTTCCTGGGGGTGGAGGCCTGGTCGAGGACCGGGCCGCGGGGACACTAAAAAAAGCCCCGAAATCATCTCAAGATAACCTCAAGATCTCAAGATAACTCTGTTCCAAAACGACATGTACCCCTCCCAAACATGTTGCTGCATTTTTGAAGATGCATAAAGTGCATTTTGCTCCGTTTTGTCCATACTTGCATGGACAACATTCCATTTTTCCCCAGCTATTTATACCCAGTTTGGCCAACCTTACATACTACGTTAATAAGAGGTAAGAGCCAAGTGTAAACAGCCTTCACTGTTAGTGCTTCATACTCAATTTAGTCCAGGTAGACATTGGAACCTTGTCAATATCAATCTTTCTAATCTTATTTGATTGCCAGGAAAAAATGTATTATTTTCAGTAAGACGTCAATTTACGCTGTAGCGTCACGTAAATCTCTCGTCATAGCATTGTGGGCGTTGCTCCTGTCGGGATAGAATTTAGTAAAATTGTGTAAAATCTTACTTTTGTTAAATTGAACAAAGTTTATTTATAGTTTAAGTGATCAGTTTTCTACATTACTTCTATGGTCCAGATGTTCAGTTGTTTACATCAAGGAACCTGGAATTAAATGGATTGGGCAGTTATTCCTTATAAATAAGGGTAATGATAATTGAAATGTTAATATGATAACAATTAGCATATTTTCTTCAAGGAGTAATTATATTAATATATACTTTATTTCTTGTCAGACTGGACGGAGAGCTGAGATATTCACTAGAGTAATGTGTTAAGGGCTAATAAATAATGGTTATAGACATTGTATGCTAATTATCTTGAAGGTTGTTATACCATTAATTAATTACAACAGTGAAAAAGATACATTTTTCGGCTCATGGAATGACGTTGAACAGGACCTCACCGTCAGGTGTAACACCCTCAGGTGTAACACCCTCAGGTGTAACACCCTCAGGTGTAACACCCTCAGGTGTAACACCCTCAGGTGTAACACCCTCAGGTGTAACACCCTCAGGTGTAACACCCTCAGGTGTAACACCCTCAGGTGTAACACCCTCAGGTGTAACGCCCTCACCAACCCCCAGTAGTGATGGACTAGTTACTCTCTAACTTACTAATATACACCAGCGGACCTGGGTACATCTATCGGTGTACCAGTCTATTAGCACAACCCTGGGTCAAGTGCTCAGATTAAGAGTCGAGTCAGGACGTAGCACCTCAGCCTCATTAGTTTTCTCTGTCCGCTTTCCAGCGTACAGGACGTTGCTCGCTTGCTCCTCCAAGATGATGGGTGGCTAGATTGCAATCTTTTGCAATGTTGAAACTCTGCAACGTGACCACGTTGATGAATTAGTAAATTAAACAGTTTAATTGAGTTCTAGTGACCCCCACTCTGACCACCTTACCTGTTGTGGCCAACGTAAACATTGTTTTGAAGGGTAATGACTTTCTCATGTAAAAAAAAATATATAATATATATATTTTTATTTGTTCATTGTTATGTATTCCCATTCTTAAAGCTGCTTTGTTATGGTGTAGTTGAAGTGTTTCAGGCGCAGGTCAGACGTATGTTAGGGTCGTTATGAACAAGAACTGCCTCGTAGTGGGAAATAGAACCCTTCTACAAATACATTTTTTCTTATTGTATTCAGATCTTACTGTATTCATGAGTGGGATACACAAAAGTTGGCTTATTTTACATATCGTCTCGTTTTTAATTACATTAGATTGTTAAAACCGTTATTCACAGTACTGTAGTTTGTTACAAATTTAGATAATCATTAACACTATAGCAATTAGCTGAGAGCTCATCATGGTTAAGTTGGTGGAGTACTGTCTAGTTAGTCCAATGACGTGTTTAATCCCATTGCATAACCTACATATTATTTCATTGTAAAATATACAATAATGAACGAGTACAGTTTCCAAGAATACAGTTTCACCCAAAAATTACAATGACAAAATGCTGTTAATTTCCCCTCAATATACAGTAATAATAAAGCCCTTGATATAAAATATGAACTCAATATAACAATTTAAGATAATGTAACATAATTAATGATTATATTGTAGGGAATTATATACAAAACAAAACAACTAAACAATTATAACCATTAGTGGCTTCCACCATTAAAAATGATCAACCAGTTACCTCCATTTGAGAGAAAATTACCCCCCAATCTACAGTCGAGGCCCCAGCACTCCTCACAGTGAGGGGCAGAATACTTAATGAACACAAGACGTGAGACGAGATAAGGATCGAGAACGACTTTCGTTCGAGGACACAAATTAAGTTAAGGATTACACTAATTTCCTCTCTTGATCTTCCTAGAATTAATAATGGCGGCCGATTGGTAATAGGTAAATTAAAATGAAATTATTTTGAACGTTTTGCTGCCAATTTTCGCCTATTACAAGGTATTTCTCTGTGGTAAAACAAAAGGGGTTTTACCTATTGTGATTGAGTGGTTTTCTAGGACAATATTCAAGAGGTAATCCGTGGAGTAGGAGAAGGGATCGAACCTGCGTCTCGCCTTCAAAATCCAAAGATTTTCTTTTAGATTTATCAAGTTATTGTTGCCTTCACTGTGTGTAATTTGATGCTTTCTCGGCATCTTGCTTTGTATTAATTTCACTTCAAGGATTTTTTGTTCAAATATCGTCGGAAAATGTGTTTCGTTAATTGGTGATTACTTGAGGCTTTTATAAATAATTTACATATCCAGCCCAGCCACACTTTCCCTCTTGGATGGATAATTATTCAGATCCCTCCACACACTTATCCAATTATCCTCCCTTATCCCTTGGCAGGATAATTATCCAACAGGCGGAGATAAGTGTACTCATGTGGGAAGACCTTACCTTTAAAGAACACAATAAAGTAGCCGTAACATCTTTTAGTTAGTTTAGTTCATTTATTATGCACCCCATACCCATCTTGTGGGCGGTAGTGGAAGGGTTACAGAGGCACATAATGGGCTCAGGGACTGAACCCCACAATTCATTTAGCTAAGCAAGTTACAATCTTGATGAGCTAGTTACAAAATTCAATATAAGTCGTCACATCAACAATGGGTTCGAGATCGACCTCAAATACAGGTTCTAAATTAAGCAACTGACATATGTGGAGAGTCACATCTACAAGAGAAATGACAGGTTGGATAACGAACTTTTCACACTAGAGATGCTATACCAATGATGACACTCTTCAAGACGCTTGTGCTCTCTAGAGTGGAGTACTGCTGCACAATGACAGCCCCTTTCACAACTGGAGAAATTGCTGACCTGGAGAGCGTGCAGAGATCCTTTACTGATAAAATAAACTCAGCAAATTTAAATTATTGGGACGAACTAAAATGCCTAAATCTTAATTCTCTTGAACGCAGGCGGGAGAGATACAAAATAATTTACACGTGGAAAATATTAGAGGAGCAGGTCCCAAACCTGCACACAGAAATAACATCACATGAGACCAGGAGGCATGGCAGGATGTGCAGAATACCCCCGTTGAAGAGCAGAGGTTGACTAAACCACACACTAGAAAGTAAAGGGACGAGGTTTCTGTCCGTCCTGGACCATTCTCAAGTCGATTGTGAATGGTCCACGACGGACCGAAACGTCGTCGTCCCTTCACTTTCTAGTGTGTGGTTTGTTCAACATATTTCAGCCACGTTACTGTGACTCCTCGTCTGCAAGAGCAGAGATGCAACAGGTACTCACAGAGAGAAGTATCAACATCAGAGGCCCGAGACTGTTCAACACGCTTCCACTACACATAAGGAGCATAACTGGCCGACCCCTCACAGAGGTCAAGAGAGAACTTGATAAACATCTCCAAATGATACCTGATCAACCAGGCTGTGATTCATTCGTCAGGCTGCGAGCAGCTGCGTCCAACAGCCTGGTTGACCAGTCCAGCAACCTGGTCTGGGTCAGAAACCGGGCCGCGGGGACGTTGAGCCCCAAAATCAACTTATTATTATTATCATCTTTATTGACAAATTAATTACAATTTTGTCTAATCTGAGGATTTTGATAAAGTCTTATTAAAGTGAGGATAATGCTGGTATTCACTGTCACGCAGGACAGAGGGTCATACATAAAACAATAGGTCTAAACTGTAGGCTGAAGCACATATATATCATGGTTACAATCAATGTTTTAATGTTTGGATATGTGAAAACAACTTTCTACTGTGCACTGCCACACAAGGGCAGGGATGCAGCTTAGAAGTAATAAAATAAAAATTGTTCTTCATTCTTTAAAATGGACAAGCAAATTTTGGATAAATTGTTAGGATGTCGTCCAGAACACCTGAGTCAATAAAATAGTTACACAGTTGGTGGTACAAGAGGCCAGGAGGTCTAAAATCCTTTACGGTTTCACATTCATCAATGTAGTGTTCTAGTGAATGCATTAAAGGTTATCACAGAGTTTACAATCTGAGTATTCTGGTAGTGGCTCAGCCTCACTAACCTGCCAGATGTGTCTATAGCCAAGGCGAATTCGCGCAATGACTACATCACATTGCCTGGTTCGTTACTGTGCTGACCATACAAACCTATTATTACAAAACTTGTCATAACTTTAATACTGCAGCTTCAGGTCTCTGGGCATTTCTTAGTTCTTCTAATCTGAATAATTTCTTTAATTTGTATGTTTCTAATAACTGCATTAGATAGTCCAAAGTCATAATCAATGTTTCTTTCCTGCAAGCCTCATTGGCCAACCGATCTACGAAGTCATGTTTTCCGACTCAAGGTA
>WNGS01036848.1:0-12343 GCA_020271785.1 Procambarus virginalis | reverse complement strand
ATATATATATATATATATATATATATATATATATATATATATATATATATATATATATATATATATATATATTGTGACGATAATCTCTTTCAAGAGAGATTGAGCCTGCTCTTCCCTTCAATCGTCACGTTTAATGCTACATTCAAGATACGTTCAGCAGTAGCAAAACGTTTGTCAAGGCAGCCACACGCACCTGCATACCCCACACCCCCCACACTCCTCACCGGCTCAGCGCGACACTTCAACGAGCTAACGACCAGTCTTCACTTGCCTGCATTTCGATTGGTTGGTCAAGATCACACCACTCCTGCTTCGCACCACGCACGCCATCTACCCAAGTCAACGTCTAGGTCGCACCAGAGACCTCCTCAGAATATTCTCGTGCTCTAAGCTGTGAACACCTAACTGATATACATTGTGTATCAAGTAGAGGTTCTTAGCTTGCGCTAATATTCTCAGCACCACTTATTAATCTTTGCATTCTTGTTAACGTAACCAGTCACTTAATCATTTTTGTTATACGTTTTTTCACTTGTTATTTTTGCACTATTCAATGCCAAGGGATTGTCTTTATTTAAATTTGTTTTCTAGAGTAATTAAATTTCATTGTTTATACTTTGTGTTTTGTGTGTCTTCCCTTACCTTACCACAAACAGGCAAGCAGTCTCTTTTTTTTTGTATATGTGACCTGGCTTTGACACCTGCCATTGGAGGACTGCCGAACATCCATACTCCACTACTTTACCGTCACATATACTTGGGGGCCTGTCCTAGGAGCTTCACTCAGGTACTGGTAATTTGTGGTAAGCGTACTTGGCTTTAATACCCTTGCTTTTCACTATTTTCAATAATCAATTTTATTATTCATATGGTGCTGTGTGTATTGTGCATTCCGGGAGTAGCATATGGTGAGTGTGAGACAACTTTGGATTACGTGGTGACTGTAGGCCTCAGTCATACTCTTAATTGGTCGTCTCTCCCTCCGTGTTATTACCCGTGTTTACCACCTTTTGTCCCTAGGATATTTCTCATATTTTCGGCAGATCATCATATTGGTACCCTGGTACTGTGGTCTGTCTCCGGGTCAATAGCACCTAATTTCTGCAATCCGACTCTAGGAGGATAAAGAGGGCCATAGTTCCTCTAGCACGGACTTTTATTGACGAGTTGGGACCTCGGCAATAGTTCTCGTCACCAGTTGACACTCGCACCCCTACCCGTCGGTCAGAAACAATGATATTTACTTAGGTAGGGAATTAGCTTTCTTTTTTCAGAGCACAAAGTTCGCTAATTCTGTAAGTATCATATTTCATTTCAGTGGGAAAAACTTGCTTTATGTCCTATAGAGACTCGGCAAGGTATGCCTACATTCTTGGACTACCTAATTCACTCTTGGAACAATTAAATGTTTCATTTGTTTTAGAAACTCAGTTTCACTAATTAGTAGGATTTTCTTGCCCTTATTCTCCCACAGTGAGTACCGGGTACAAGATTTCCTGCGATCTTGATTTATTAATCATTTACCATCTTGAATTAACATTAATTGTTAACAATTCCACAGGATAGGTACCAGTTGCCACGTTGTCCTGTTTCTGACATTCACCATATCACCACAGTATATTCGTTTCACATTTATTTGCTAATTTCACCATGTTTCGTCTCCAAGCTTTCCGTACAGATCCAGCAGGTGAAATAGGGAACTTAAGTCGTGCCAAGAGGACCGAATTACAAACTCTTGCACATGAGTATCACCTAGATGTTCCCCATGGAGCCAACAAGAATGAAATACATAATCTACTCTTAGATCACTTTTTAGATGAAGGGATAATAGACTCTGACACTCACGAACATTACACTATTGCAGATAAACATGATCTGACGGCAATGAAACTCAAAATCGAGCTCGCAAAGCTCGAGAAGGAGCAACAGCAAGCAGCCCTACAGCAACAGCAAGCCGCCATACAACAACAAAAGGAAGCAGCTGCCATCAAGAAAGAAGAGCAAGAAAGAGAGCTCCAGCTCAAGGAAGAGGCCGCATTACTCAAGGAACAAAGGAACGAGAGATTGCCCTACTCCGTGAGCGTGAGCGAGTACAGCTGAAGTAAAACAACGTCACCTGGAGATGCAACGCGAGCATGACAAGCAGCAAGCGGATATGGCTCTAGAATGTCGTCAAAAAGAACTCGCGTTGGAAACTCAACGCCAACAAGCTGCAGCTAGTCTTCCTCCAAGTTTCAATGTCTCCCATGCAAGTAAGTTAATGCCACCGTTCGTAGAGTCAGAGATTGACGTCTTTTTTACAACCTTTGAGACCCTTGCTAATCAACTTAGCTGGCCTGCCGACCAATGGGCTACCCTTCTCAGAGTACATCTTACAGGTAGAGCAGCAGTCACACTCAGTACTTTGGCGTCTGAGAATGACTACCAGACCCTGAAGCAAGCAGTGTTGGACGCCTACCTTCTCTCCACCGAAAGCTACCGACGTAAATTCCGTGATTACATGAAGGCAAGTACCACCACCTTTTTAGAATTTGCCAACACCAAACGGAGATATTTTATGAAATGGCTGGAAGCAGCACATGTCTCTACTTTTGCAGAACTCGTCAACCTCATGCTAGTTGAAGAATTCTTGAGGCGTGTACCTCCTCCTGTCCGTTTATATTTAGCAGATAAAGAAGAGACCGACCTAGTGAAATGTGCGAAGTCGGCTGACACTTACAGCCTCATCCACCGGCTGACACCAGAACCACCTACCAGTAAGAAGTCTTGGTACAGTTACGAGAAAGTGAGTGCAGACCAAGCTACCTCGCAACTGTACTGTAAGTATTGTAGACTCTATGGACATACCATAGAAAAATGTGGTAAGTCTCAATACAAAGGTAATACTGAATCCACCAAACCCAAACAGACTCCTCCTAAGTCCGGTAAGCCTGTAATGAATGTTGGTGTTCATGTTAATGATCTTTCTCTCTTCAGTAAGCATCTGTATCCTGGAACTATCACTACCAACGGTTCAGATTCTGAGGGACGTTTTAAACTTAAGATCTTGAGGGACACAGCGGCTCTTCAATCAATACTATTGAAATCAGCTGTGCCCAATGTCGCCTACACCGGAGAAACTGTCTTCATCACTGACCTCACTGCTACTACTCCTTATCCTCTCGCCAGAGTCCACCTGGATTGTCCCTTCGTGACCGGTGAAGTCCAAGTCGCCGTCAGGGAAAAGCCTTTTCCCATGCCTGGAGTGCAACTTCTCCTGGGCAACGACTTGGCAGAAGACCTGCAACCGACCAACCTGAACGTCACGGAAAAACCACAGGTGTGTACCTCTGTAATGGATAATCCGATTTTTGAGCATGTTCCAGCAAAGGTTCAAGAGAGTGATGAAGTTTCTCCTCCGGTTTTGGTGACCACCCGTGCACAAGCTGCACGACCGCAACCAGCTGACTCTACTACTACCGCTGTCCCTCAAGACCCTTTGAAACTACCCCCAAATCTCACCGCCTTGGAGTTCCGTAAGTTACAGAGGGAAGATCTTACCTTGACACCATTATTCTTTCAGGCTGAGACTCAATCTGACAGTATCCCTGGGTTCTTCCTAGAGAACGAGTTGCTCTACCGCAGATACAGACCCAGTAAACTGAAGGAGGAGGACGATTGGGCCAACGTCGAACAACTAGTGATTCCTACCAGCCTGCGGCCCACTATTCTACACCTGGCCCACGGAGCACTGTCACACTACGGTTTTAACAAGACCTACCATGGGATTCGACAAGACTACTACTGGCCAGGTATGGTTAATGATGTCAAACAACACGTAAAACGATGTCACGTATGTCAGATGGCAGGTAAACCGAACGTCTCTATCCCCAGAGCACCACTGACACCCATCCAGGTGCCTGCGGAACCTTTCCACAGACTTATTATTGACTGTGTTGGTCCTTTACCTCGGACCAGTTCCGGCAACGCCTATATACTAACCATCCTGTGTCCTACCACCAGATTCCCCATAGCAGTTCCAGTAAAGAACATTACGGCTGCTACTGTGGTGAAAAATTTGCTGAAGATCTTCACCCAGTATGGATTTCCAAGGGAGATTCAGAGTGACTGTGGCACCAACTTCACCAGTGATCTCTTCAAACGGACACTGGAAGAGTTCAACATCACACAGGTACTGTCCAGCCCCTATCATCCTGCTTCACAGGGTTCTCTTGAGCGTAGTCATCAGACTATCAAAGCACTCCTAAAAAAGTTTTGCAATGAGACCTCTAAGGATTGGGATAAGCAACTTGATCTCATCATGTGTATTTTCAGAAGTCTTCCCAATGAGTCACTAGGAGTATCTCCTTATGAGATGCTCTACGGACGTAAGTGCCGTACTCCTCTAAAGGCTTTCAAAGATTCTCTACGTGATGCCACCGTCAGTGAACATCAGAATGTGCCCCAGTTTCTTCAAAACCTACAACACATTCTTGAGAGGGTGCATTCCTTTGCTAAGACCAACCTATTGAAAGCCCAAGAGAGGATGAAGACTCATTACGACCAGCACAGCAAAGTAAGGAAATTTAAACAGGGAGACTTCGTGCTAGCTTATTTTCCTATCCCAGGTTCTCCCTTGCAAAACAGGTTTTCAGGACCCTACCGTGTCAAGGAGTGCAGAAACAACTACAACTACGTTCTCGAGACTCCCGATAGGCGGCGGAAGACCCAGTTGTGCCACGTCAACCTACTGAAGCTATATCATGGTACTCCTCCCACTGTGCTAATTAACTACTCAACCTTTACAGGTCCATACAGCCACAGTGAGACCTTCCCTGCTTCTCCTCCCGAAAGCACTGACACTCAGTCAGCGCTTTCCAACTCGGAAATCCTAACTGATATCCATAATTACTTTCAGGACAATAATAGTGCTCCTTTACCATGTTCTAATACTATTCTCGCCTCGCCAGATATCACCAAGCCTTTCATCCTCCATGTCGACGCCAGTGGTACCGGCATCGGGGGTGACCTGATGCAACAAAGAGGCGAAGAGATTCTACCTACTAACTACCAGGAACTACAGCACGATCAAAAAGGAGCTACTCATCGTCCTGAATTTGCAGCACTTTGCACCATACCTGCAAGGTACTCGGTCTACCACCATCTACACGGACCACAATCCTCTTCGCTTCTTACATCAAGCCCAATTCAATAACCAACGTCTGCTATGATGGGCTTTATATCTGCAGACTTCAATCTGAAGATCTGTTACATCAAGGGGTCTGACAACATCATAGCCGACGCCCTCTCCAGAGTTCATGAGGTAGAGGCAGCTCCACCTACCACTCTACCTCCCGAAAACGGACTTCTTCCGTAACCGCAGGCTTCGGGGAGAGTTGTGACGATAATCTTTTTCAAGAGAGATTGAGCCTGCTCTTCCCTTCAATCATCACGTTTAATGCTACATTCAAGATACGTTCAGCAGTAGCAAAACGTTTGTCAAGGCAGCCACACGCACCTGCATACCCCACACTCCTCACCGGCTCAGCGCGACACTTCAACAAGCTAACGACCAGTCTTCACTTGCCTGCATTTCAATTGGTTGGTCAAGATCACACCACTCCTGCTTCGCACCACGCACGCCATCTAGCCAAGCTGACGTCTAGGTCGCACCAGCAGATTCTCCTCAGAATATTCTCGTGCTCGAAGCTGTGAACACCTAACTGATATACATTGTGTATCGAGTAGAGGTTCTTAGCTTGGGCTAATATTCTCAGCACCACTTATTAATCTTTGCATTCCTGTTAAACGTAACCAGTCACTTAATCATTTTTGTTATACGTTTTTTCTCACTTGTTAATTTTGCACTATTCATTGCCAAGGGATTGTCTTTATTTAAATTTGTTTTCTTGAGTAATTAAATTTCATTGTTTATACTTTGTGTTTGGTGTCTTCCCTTACCTTCCCACAAACAGGCAAGCAGTCTTTCTTTTTTTTGTGTTATATGTGACCGGCTTTGACACCTGCCATTGGAGGACTGCCGAACATCCATACTCCACTACTTTACGGTCACAATATATATATATATATATATATATATATATATATATATATATATATATATATATATATATATATATTATTAAATATGACCAAAAAGATTAATAATTCTAACACGAATTTTCTCAATATTTCTTATATTTCTTTTCACTGTTGATGGTAATTGAAAAATCAATTCTCCAAAATTCATTTTTATTTTTAATTTGACGCAACACTTGAGCGCATTTCGTAATAACTTATTACATTTTCAAAGACTTTACACACACACAACTATAACTTGCAAACACTAAACAGAGTTTAAACAGCTTTGATTTATACCTGCATTTGGCTGAGGTGATATGTTACAACAGTTTTGGATGAGGTGAAAACAAACTTTCACACAAGACAGAACACGAAACAATGGGTATAATATTTTGTAAGTTAAAGGGAAGAATGGATGTTGGGATTGAGTACTACAGATGTTGGAGGTAGCATGTTTGGAGCAGATGCTCTTTTGTTTATGATCTTGTTAACAATATTTCATGTACCTGATTTTTGTTTTGTTGTTGTTACTGGCGGAGAATAAAACCATGAGGACGAAGATTGTTTCTCTGACCACAACCATAACAGTGGCGACGAGGATTAAACATCTCCGGCAGAGAGCCTGGGTACGAGACGTGGTGTGAGGATCAAGAGAGAGCAGGGTACGTCGTGTGGACGAGTGGACGCTTCGCATACAGTACAGTGTGCTACCACCGTGACAATGACTACGCCGCTCATGTCAATGGAGCCGTTAAACACTGCCAAGATCTCGTTGGACCTGTGGCTCAGCCTGCTGGAAGCACACTTTCAGTGCCGGGAGATTAAGGAGGACGCCAACAAGAAAGCGGTACTCTTAGTTTCACTGGGCTCGGAAGCATATAGTGTTCTCGGAAATTTGTGTGCACCGGAGCTACCGCACACGAAGACCTATGTAGACCTGATTGCTCTGCTTAAACGTCAGTATGTGGTGAAACCATCATATCACAGGAGTTTGATGGATTTCCAGAAGAGGACGAAAAAGCAGCACGAATCAGTACAGGATTTATTTGCGGATTTGAAGGCTTTGGCTAACCTCTGCAACTTCGGAGCACAGTTGGACGGTAGGGTTAGGGACCAGTTGTTCATGGCAGTGGAAAAGGAGAATTATTTCCCTAACCTGGTGGCAGAAAATTTGGATCTACAATCGATGACTTCATGGACAGTGCTCGAGAAGATATTGAACCTGGAAAGGGCTTTTGGAAGTAAGACTTCTACTCAGGAAATTATGGTCGTACAGGGCCAGACCAGATGCAAACACTGTGGATACAGGCACATAAGTAGCAAGTGCAAGTTTCGTGCATATATATGCAACTTTTGTAACAAGGAGGGACACTTGCAGAGAGTGTGTAGGGAATTTCTGAACAGGAACAACAAGGCCTGGGAGAGGAGACGACCAGGTAATGCAGGAAGAAGAGGTAGTGGTACTGTAGTCAAGGCGGTAGAGGAAGGTAAACCGTCTGAAGAAGCTGCAGGTGAGGAAAACCGACTATATTCGGTGAAAGAAAAGGTATGTTCAGTGAAGTCACAAGTGGTGAATTTTGTAATTAATGGGAAGTTAGTTCCCTTGGAACTGGACACTGGTGCGGCAGTGTCAACATTGTCTAGAGATTGGGCAGATACCTTGCAATTGAATGTAAAACCAGGTAAAAAATCTTTAAGTGCTTATGATAATGTACCGATTAAGGTCTATGGCAAGGTGTCGGCAAAAGTAGGTTATAATGGAAAAGAAATTGTCCAGGATTTTTATGTAGTGGATTCACATAATCCTAGCCTATGTGGTAAGGATCTCATGGAAAAAGTGGGAATTTTCTTGGCGGGCCTAGATGAATTGTCGATAGTTAAAACAATTAAAAGTGCCGAACAAATGTTAGATAAATATTCAGTGGAGGCAGATAAGCCAATTAATAGCATGGTTGCAAAAATTCACCTGAAAAGTGGGGCTTCACCTAAATTTTTCAAGGCAAGAACAGTGCCGTTTCATTACAAGCAATTGGTAGAATCAGCCCTGGAAAAGCATGTGGCAGAAGGCATCTTAGAGCCAATTACACATAGTGAGTGGGCAGCCCCAATTGTACCAGTGTTGAAGGCAGATAGGAAATCTTGAGAATCTGTGCAGACTTCAAGGAACTGAACAACCGCATACACTGTGAGAAGTACCCTTTACCTAAGATAGATGAGTTATTGTCAGTGGTCTGCAAGGAGCAATTTTTTCTAAGATTGACCTGAAGGATGCTTACTTGCAAATTCCTGTAGAGGAGGAGAGCCAGAAATTGTTAGTGATTAATACCCACAAGGGGTTATTTAAGTATAAAAGACTTCCTTTTGGACTCTCCTCGTCTCCAGCAATTTTTCAGAGATTCATGTCCCAGTTGTTAGTTAACATTGAAGGTGTGGCTAGTTTTTTAGATGACATTATTGTATGTGGAGAGAATGAGGAAGTGCATGATGCTAGATTAGAACAAGTTTTGAATCTTTTGCAAAAGCACAATGTGAAGATTAATAAGGGAAAAACAACGTTGAAGACCAAGGCCATTGAATACCTGGGGTACCATATTTCAGGTAAGGGCTTTACTCCTTCTCACAAAAATGTAGCTGCTATAATAGATGCCCCAGCCCCAACATCAGTTGGGGAAGTACAGTCTTTTGTTGGGATGGTTACATATTTTTGTAAGTTTGTGAAGAACTTTTCAACAAAATTAGCACCCTTGTATGAATTGTTGAAAAAAGGGGCTAGATTTAAGTGGGCAGCAAGAGAGGAAAATGCATTCAGGAATATTAAGCAGGAATTGATCAATTCTCCAGTGCTCACTAATTTTACAGGTAGACTCCCATTAAAACTGGAGGTAGATGCTTCCCCAGTAGGAGTGGGTTGTGTATTATTACAGGAAGTAGATGGTCAGGATAAAGTAGTATATTTTGCTAGCAAGAATTATCTCCTGCAGAACAGAATTATTCTCAGTTAGATAAAGAAGCTTTAGCTTTGGTATATGCTGTAAAGAAACTGAGGTATTTTCTGCTGGGGAGGAAATTTCTTGCTAGAACAGATCATAAACCCCTGCTAGGATTGTTTGGCAGAGGTAAGCAAATTCCAGTTAATGCCAATGCTAGAATTCAAAGATGGGCATTACTACTCTCACAGTTTGAGTATGATTTAGAGTTTAAGCCAGGCAAGGATAATGTAGTAGCTGATGCATTAAGTAGATTGCCTGTGACAGAAGAATTAAATTCCAGTATTCCAGTGGAGTATGTTAACCTGGTGGAAGCTATGTCTTTTGAGGATATTTCATTCCAGACTATTAGGAAGGCAACTGGTAGAGATCCCAAATTAAGTCTGTTGTTGAAATATGTCAAATATGGTTGGAATGATAATTTGTTATTGTCAGAGTATGCTGCAGTGAAGGCTGACCTTAGTATTCACCAGGATGTACTTTTGTATAGGAATAGAGTGGTGGTGCCTGGGGAACTGAGATGTAAGATTTTGGAACAGCTGCATGTAGGCCATAATGGCATAAATGCTATGAAAGCAGAAGCTAGAAGTTGGGTTTGGTGGCCAAAAATAGACCAGGATATTGCTGAGGTAACAAAAAATTGTCATATTTGCTTTAAGAATTATCAGAAACCCCAGGCCCCAGTACTTTCTTGGCCATGCACTGGAAAACCCTGGTCTAGACTTCATGTAGATTATGCGGGACCTATGGATAATAAATATTACCTAGTGGTGGTGGATTCATACACCAAATTTCTGGATGTGCATGTGTGTAATTCCACCACATCATCTGTAACTTGTGAATTACTAAGGAAAACATTTTGTAATTTTGGATTGCCAGACATAATTGTCTCAGACAATGCTCCTTATTTTGTTTCTGTGGAAATGGAGGATTTTTTTAGAAAAAATGGTATTAAACATGTAACACCTGCCCCCTATAATCCTTCTTCAAATGGTCTAGCAGAGAGAGCAGTGAGATCCTTGAAAGAAGGGTTAAAGCGGTTTACGGAAGGTACTATTAATACAAGGCTTTGTAGATTTTTATATAATCAAAGAAAACTGTTCATTCTACTACTGGTAAATCTCCTTCTGAATTACTGTTTAATAGACACTTTAAAGTGCACATGGAAGCAGTAAAGACAGATCCCAATAAAGAGAAATCGGTAACTAGCTTGGCCAGTCAGTTGGCTCAGGGAGAGGAATTGTTGTTTAATGAGGGGATGCAGTATATGCAAGGAATTTTGGAAGTGGAAAGCCCTGGGTGGAAGGAAAATTAGGGAAGTCCTGGGCCGCAGGAACTTCACTGTGCAAGTGCAGAGTTTTGGGAACATTAATTGGAAAAGGCATGCCGATCAGCTCATGCCAAGGTTCACAGGGAATTTTGAAGACCCTTCAGGTGGGGGTGGGGCAACTAGTGATATCCATCCTAATAATGAAGGGATAGCAGCACCTGCAGGTGACCGTGAGGCAGAGCAAGGGGCAGCAGAGGGTTATGGGGATACAGTCAACCCTATGGACTCTACAAGGAGTAATTCAGAAGAATGTTTCCCAGAAGTAACAGGTCAGGACTTCCAGTTGAGAAAATCAGGAAGAGTCATACGACCGCCTGATAGACTTAACCTGTAGGGATAGAGTTTATTTAAAAGGGGAGGAATGTTGGGATTGAGTACTACAGATGTTGGAGGTAGCATGTTTGGAGCAGATGCTCTTTTGTTTATGATCTTGTTAACAATATTTCATGTACCTGATTTTTGTTTTGTTGTTGTTACTGGCGGAGAATAAAACCATGAGGACGAAGATTGTTTCTCTGACCACAACCATAACAATTGTCACATATCTCTTAGTTTCTCCCACGATCCCCTGTCTCTCCCACGCCCCCCCCCCCGTCTCTCTCCCGTTCCCCTATCTCTCCCACGTTCCCCTATTATCTCCCACGTTCCGCAGTCTTCCCTCTCTATTGAAGCTTTTCTCTCGCGTAATTCCACTGACCAGTAACTGGTCAGAATCATGTTAATTATACAATCATGAACTTTATTAATTAGAGTAAAGTTGTTAATAATTATTTAATTTACAACTTTGATTTGGATTTAACACGTTAGGGGGTCATCATGGATTATTATATGTCATTATTATTTTGTTGTCAGTGACCCTTTGTGTTACATTCTATACATAGTTTTTTTTCTTTAGGATTGTTCGTGTCTCTGAAGCATTTGTCTGGCCTAGTGCAACCCGTTCTCACACAAGACAACATATATATATGACTTAATGTTTAAAGTCAATATGTTGAATATGAATTAGTAAATATGTGATATATTCCCAGTTACTTTTTTCCAAGGCCCAAACTCTTCCTCACGTACCAATTTACGTCTCACAGTACCCGTCCGTCAACCTAGATAGCAGAATAGTCGTGATTGGTTCAATTATAAGGAAAATTGTAGTTTTCAGGTCCCACATGGGTTGTGAAATTTACCTACTCTTAAATGTACCCATGCTCTTAGAATATTCAGATCAGCTACTTCCTGTGAAGGCTCGTAGTTTTGTTTTGAGAATATTAGTTGTTCTTAGTAAATTATAATAGCACTAAAATTATTACATAGAATAACAGTCCTTCACCAATCAATATTATATACCATAGTTTGTGCTTTAGAAATCTTTAAAGATGTTTTGTAGGAACGCTAACAGAAAACGATGTTACGTTGGAATGTCTATGGGGTAAACTACTGCAAACAGGATGGTATTGTGGCTACTATACCAACTACAGGATGGATATATGTCCACTACACCTGTTAGGTGGGTAAGGGGTCCAATACCACCTACAGGATGGGTATGACGGTCACATCCACCCACAGATGAGTATGGGGATCACATCCACCCACAGGAAGGGTATGGGTCCAATACCACCCACAGGATGATAAACCCGGAGTCCACTACCCCCACAGGATGGGTATTGGACTCCAACCACCCATAGAATGGATATGGGGCTCCAACCCCCATAGAATGGGTATGGGGTCCTACACCCCCACCCGATGTGCATGGCGTCCATTGCGCCGCGTCGAGCTCGAAACCGCAGCATTCATCTCAGAGCCATGCCTATTCACGCGCAGATTCCTTAATAAACGTAAGAGTTTTATATGTCACAAGAAAGATAGAGATATAAGATTCATTTTAAAAACCTTACCATGGGCGTATTTAAATTTAAAGCGAAGATACGTGTACTTTTATAATAGCCGAGCTCCGACCCCTGACAGATCGATCGAC
>WNGS01036838.1:21278-34514 GCA_020271785.1 Procambarus virginalis | reverse complement strand
GGATGAGCAGCAGCAGCAACCTCAACAACAACAACAACAACAACAACGACGACAAGACGAAGAGAGTAAGTGGCACACCCTAATCTTTCATGCAATGGGACTGACAGCAGCAGAGAAGTATAGATGGATTGTTGAGGCCGCCTGCGCCAAGAGAGCAGAATATCGCTTAGAGAGCAGGTGTGTAGGCGGCAATGTTAGTGCACGGGTGCAGGGTTACAGTGCCCTGAAGTACTTCACAGAGACCAGTCTCGAGTATAACGGTAAGAATGTTAAATTGTTGGAAGCAAACCCACAGACAAGACAAACTAAAATTATAATTAAGAACTATTGTATTCATGTTGACGTGGACTTTCTCCAGGACTATGAACAGATTGTTTGGGTCAAGCGCAACACTGGACCAGGGGGACTGCCCAAAAATCAAGCAATTGCTATGTGGAAGGGAGACCTGCCCCCAGTCATTAAAATACCAGGTATGAGGCCGTGCAAAGTGGAGAGGTATATTGGCAGTCCGTCCATATGTGGCAACTGTCAACAGTGGGGTCACAGAACGTGGCGATGTGATCGCGCAATTAGGTGTGGGTGTTGCAGTGGCTCTCATGACACCAAGCATTGTCTGGCCAAGCTTAAACCGGGTGGGGGTGGTGGGGTAATACCTAGATGTGTCAACTGCAAGTAGTCCCATCATGCCTGGAACAGGTATTGCAGCAAGAGGCCTAGCTGGCAGGGCTTGAGAAGGACGCCAACGCAGACAGCAGGTGGACCAGTGAACAGGGGCGGGAATGGCTCCGTGAGCAGTACCACAGCAAGTCAGGGTACAGCCTCCAGTAGGCAGACACCAGCCTGGGGTAGTGGTGGAGTGACCCACCACCACCCCGCACAAGTCCCATCAGACCCCATTTCTCTCACAAACCCACTTACCTCTACCCCACTCACTACCCCCAACCCAGCTCAGGGATCAGCCCAGGGTACAGTTCAGGGACCAGCCCAGCGCCCAGCTCACAGTAGACCGACAACAGTCTGGGGTAGTGTTCACTCAGCGAATAGGGGAACCCAGGGTGGGGTGGGGGGAATCAGGCGTGGGGCGGGGGCGGTGTAGCCAGCCACCACCGCACCCCATCCCTGAGGCCTTCCCGCCTCTTTCCCCCCCTCCAGGTAGCCCACCCACCCACACCTCAATCTCTACCCACGGTGTCACACCTCCACCACCTAACCTCCAAACCCATACCAATGAATCAGACCCCTCCACTGTCTCCCATCTGCCTCCCCCTCCACGCACTCCTGACCCCCAGGAGGTCGTTGTTACGTACCTCTATAAGCTACGTAATTAAATACATTAATTTGTACTTCTACATTAATTTGTACTTATATATATGTCTTGTTCTATCTGATTATATGTACATCTAAATATGCTTTACTTATATGTAAGATATGTGTGCCTGATTTATATGTTGAATTAAGCCTAACTTTTCCACCCGTGGGAACGAGTAATGGCCCTTTGTCTGTTCACGGTTGATTTCGTGGGAAAGTGGTTTTATCTATGATCATCAGTTGGAAACACTGATGGAAATGCTAATTGTTTGAACATTGAGAGGCAACATTCCGTGAGAAACTTTTAGCCCTGATGTTGGGGGAGCGTTGCCTAATATTTCCTTTTGTTATTTTATTTTAATTACTGCATGTATTAATAATTACATCATTTTTGTTATGCATGTTATTCTAACCATTTACTAAGTTACTTTAAGATTACTCTTGTCACATTATTTTGCTCCATGTAAGTTTAATTAAATAATGTTAGTTTGGCAATTTTCCGCGGGCAGAAGTAATGTTTTCACTCCCGCAGTTTTTGTAGGGTAACTCGACTGGGGCAGGAGAGCTAACATCTGTAAAAGATAAGTCTGTTATATATATTTTTTTTGCCATACATAATTTTTATAAGGGAGACAATACTTGTGATTGTTTTATATATCATTTTGTCCATCTGTGTTTATAATTCATACTACTGATTATATTGTTAAAATATATATATTAATATTTTATATGAATATTTCTTAGTCCTAAGGAATAAATACTTTAATAAATATATGCTTGTGCCAATCATGTGGTTACACTGGTGACCCGCTCTATATTACAGCAATTCTATGGCCCTAGACAAACAGTTTCTTTAATGCTGTACAGGGTTACGAGCCGTACGAACGATCTGGTAACATAGTTATGGGGGCCTGTGCCGGGAAATATTTTTCCCACTTAAACTTAACTGTGCTAATCTAACCTTGCCTTCCTAGGTACCAGTGTCTTGTGTGTTTTCTGCTATTAACTATTCCATGTGCCATGCAAGCCTTCCTGTGTGTCAAGTAACAACGTTTCACGATTTTGAGGTAAGTCATCCTATAATTTTTGTTTGTGCAGTGAGGCCAAGCGAATTTTCAGTGTGGTGAAAATTTTACAGTGAAGTGAAGTGCAGTGCCAGTGTGTTTATTATTATTGTTGTGAATCAAGTGCCAAGTGTTAATCACGATGGAGGATCAAGTGTTGTCGCTGTTGACTAACCCAAACTTTGAGGGAATTAAAAGCCTAACAAAGTCGGCGTTAGTAAATATGGCCAATAAGCTAGAATTAACCGCCAGAAATAGCATGACTAAGGCACAAATTCTGAGAGTCATAGTGACACATTTTGTTGAAACCAAGAATTAGGAGAAGAATGTCTGGAGGAAGTTAGAGAAGAGTCAAGTGATCAAATTGCTTTAAGGCGTCTTGAGTTAGATGCACAAGTAACGTATGCTAAACTTGAGGCTCAAGAAAAAGCAACGAATGTGCAAGGCAACAAAATTATTAGAGATTGAGGCTCAAAAGCAACAGACATTATTAGAGCTTGAGACTAAACGTTTAGAAGTTGAGGCACAAAACAGAGTTTTAATTGAGTTGCAACTGGAAGCAACCCGGAAGCAACAAGCCGAAGAACACACTAAACAATTAGAGATTCAACAACAGATGGCTGACACTAACTATAGGCTTGAAACACAGCGTATGGCAGCTGGGCATGGAAATTCTAGTAATGTTTCAATTAATAATGATAATAATCCCATAAGGATGAGTAAATATATAGAATTACCCAAGTTTAATGAGGAGGATCCTGAGGTTTTCTTTGCACATTTTAATAAGATTGCCATCAGTATGAACTGGCCAAGGGATCAATGGGTAGCAATTATGCAGTCTCAATTTAAGGGGCGTAGTCAGGAGGTTTTTACATCCCTACCTGACGCTCATAGTTTTGATTATGAATATGTAAAGAAAAGCATCTTAAATGCTTATCAATTAAATCCAGAGGCACACAGGCAAAAATTTAGAAACCTAAGGAGGGTAAGTGATCAGACAATAGCTGATTTTACTCGTCAAAAGACGAAATATTGCACCAGATGGTTAAAGTCTCTTTCAGTCACAGAGTTTGATGCTTTAAAGAATCTTCTTATCATGGAAGAAGTATTGTCTTGTCTCCCTGACCAATTATCTACTTATATGGCAGAACAAAAGAATGTAACAGACATTTATGAGCTGTCAAAGCTCGCTGATGAGCATGAGTTGTTGACTAAGGCCCAGTTTACGGCCACTTCACCTAAGTTTAATCGTAAAGTAAATCATAATGCTCACAGAACTCCTTATCAGAATCCCTCCAGTCCTAATGCTCCAGTTACTCCCATGAGCTCTTTTCTTACAAAACCTAATCCTGCTACTTCATTGTCAGGAATGTCAAATATTAATAAGGTTAATTCTAAACCTACAGTTGGTTCTACAGGTGTGTCCACTGTAAGGTCCTGTTCCCATTGTAAGAAAAAAGGCCATGGAATTAATTCCTGTTTTATCTTGCACCCTGAGTTACGACCAACTGGTCTCATTTATTGTAGAGGTGTGCAAAATAAATTTACTAATAAACATGTAACTGTAAACCCCAATTGGGTGAAACAGTATTCACCATATATGTCTTCAGGTGAAGTTTTGTGTGTTGATGGAAAGTGGAAGCCGGTGAATATTCTTCGTGATACTGGTGCTTCCCAAACCTTAATTTCTCTAGTATACTTTCTAATGTTGAAAAGAGAGATACTGGAAAATTTGTTGTTCTTCAGAGTGTTGCAGGATGTCAAACTGTACCTCTGATAAATGTTACTTTAAGATCCACCATTACACCGAGTTTATGCACTGTGGGTGTTTGTACACAGTTGCCCATCCCAGGTGTGGATGTTATATTGGGTAATGATGTGGCCATAAATCATGTTGTGGGTGAGAATGATCCCCGTTTGTGTAAACAGCCAGTTGCAGATCATGTTTATCCTGCCTGTGCTGAAGTTAGTTCTATGAATGAACCTGTTGTAGTAGATGGTGTTGTCCATCCTACCTGTGCTGATGTCAGTACTATTATAAATCCAGTTGTCAGTTCTGTTGTTACTCAAGCATTTGTTCCAGTAACCAGTACCCCTTCAGTGGAGAAGTGGGATGTGGTTGTTCCAGATTCCTGTGTGGCCGATTTAGTTGTTGAGAGTAAGCCTGATGCTATGACTCTGCTTTATTCCAATAAATTGGGAAAGGATGTCCATGTACCAGTGTCTTGCCCGCTCACTACGAACGTTGTGCCAGGAGTTGAGAGAAACTTAAAAGCCACGACTCTGTTGTATTCTAGCCAAGTGAATGGTTTAAGACAAGATGTCGGGTTGGCAGAAGTATTCCCGCTCACTCCAAGTTTAGAATCAGTTGTCGAGAGTAAGTCTGTTGTAGAGGCCCCGCCTCACCCTAGTCAAGTTGATAGTATAGGGGAGGAGGTCAAATTACCTGTTACTTGCCCGCTCGCTTCAGATTCCTTTAATTTATGTGCATTGAGTAGAACTGACCCTAAGATTTCAGAGAGAAGCAAGGAGACAGTCTGTACTGTAGATCCAGTTCTGGAGAGTGTGGGAAATCAGCCCGAGGATCAGTTTCTGTCGAGTAGATTGAGCCTCCCTCTTCAGTTGTCTGTGAGGCTGTGACCCCACTTGGTAGTTTTATTGATTGTGAGCAGACAGTACTCCAAGCAGCTCCAGATGTCATGGGAGGAACTTTTGGTAAAACCATTGAGAGTAGTAAAGTATCATTCGGATCTAAGTTGCAGAGAGTTGTGAGTTGTGATTTTTATTCCATGTGGAGTAAGTATTTCTCATTGTGTAAATTGAGTCAGAGTGTGTGTAGAATGTTGAAATCTACTTTTATTCTGCAGGAGCCATTATCTTGTGAAGTAATGGACTGTGGGACATCTTTGTCCAGCCTTGTGGTTGAGCAGAGAGAGTTTACTCAAGTAGGTTGTGCATCCAGTTGTTCTGAGGAAGTGGTGAGTTATGCTAGAGCAGTGTCTCTATATTCAGATCCAGTTTATTTTGATGCAAGAGTAGTGAACAACGTGTATGTTCCACTCAAGTGTGGGTTGACTTTCAGAGTCATATTGGTGGTAAAGGATTTAATCATACTTGGGAGCAGGTGTTTGAGGCTCCAGGTGTGTATTTCAAGTTGGGGGATAAGGTTATCCTAGATTGTGTTAATAACTGTGAAGGGTTACAGATTGTCCTTGGGTGTTTCCCAGGTAATCTGCTGTGCGTCTTCAAGATGTTAAGACCCTTAAACCTCTTGGTTGATTGTTTGTCATCAGACGTAAATCACTTGGGAAGTGATGGTGAGGGTTGTCAAGTTTTCGGCATGTTCTTGTTAGTCTTTTGGAAGACTAGATGGTTGATGAAAGTGTGTGTTGTGTTCAAGTTCACCCTCAGCAATTGTGAACTTGTCTTCAGAGTCATGATTGAGATATGGTGCCTAGGCATATGCCTGTGCAAGGTAGTCTTTGCACTTATCTTTGGTTGTATTTCTTGGTTTCAAGGCCAAAGGTTTGCTAAGTCGGTGTGTTGTGTTGCTGAAGGTTCTATGAATGGGGAAATATTATACATAATTGTGAAGTTTAATGCTAATTTCTCTAATTTTAGTATCCATTGGGCGAGAGTATGTGTCCCACAGAGGATCAAGAGTGATGAGGAGCAGCTTTGTCAGAGCATTCCCAGGAGAAGTCCCCACATCTACTTTACATCCAGTCAAGCAGTTCAATGGAAAATGGAGTCTGTCTTGGAAAATTCCACCATGTAGAAATGGATCATATTGAAATATGAGACTGATCTCGGAGAAATAGTAGAAAAAGATGTAGAGAATAATTGCGGTGATGTCTGTGTGAAAGCAGCTACCTTTATTGACAATTCTATTCATGCTGATGATGATAATGTTGTTGATAGGTGTGTGAAATATGAACTGAAACAAAGTGAAATAAATGAGATAGTACCCTGGAGAGATAAATTTGCATACTCCAGTGAAACATTTGTAGACAATAGTCATAAGACTGAAATTTCTGAGTTTCATGTAAGAATATATTTGGAGTGTTTTCATTTTTGTCCAGGAATGTATCCTTATTGCTTTTATATGTTTGGTGAAATTAATACCATAAATCAAGTGTCACATGATTTTTCTTTAAGAAAAAATGCCATTGATCTTCAATCCATTGCATTTTTTTTCTTGGAGGTGGAAGTGTTACGTACCTCTATAAGCTACGTATATAATTAAATACATTAATTTGTACTTCTACTTATATTATACTTTTACTTATATATATGTTCTTTTTATCTGATTATATGTACATCTAATATGCTTTACTTATATGTAAGATATGTGTGCCTGATTTATATGTTGAATTAAGCCTAACTTTTCCACCCGTGGGAACGAGTAATGGCCCTTTGTCTGTTTCACGGTTGATTTCGTGGGAAAGTGGTTTTATCTATGATCATCAGTTGGAATCACTGATGGGAATGCTGTAAGTGTTTGAACATTGAGAGGCAACATTCCGTGAGAAACTTTTAGCCCTGATGTTGGGGGAGCGTTGCCTAATATTTCCTTTTGTTATTTTATTTTAATTACTGCATGTATTAATAATTACATCATTTTTGTTATGCATGTTATTCTAACCATTTACTAAGTTACTTTAAGATTACTCTTGTCACATTATTTTGCTCCATGTAAGTTTAATTAATATGTTAGTTTGGCAATTTTCCGCGGGCAGAAGTAATGTTATTCACTCCCGCAGTTTTTGTAGTCAGTAACTCGACTGGGGCAGGAGAGCTAACATCTGTAAAAGATAAGTCTGTTATATATATTTGTTTTGCCATACATAATTTTTATAGGGAGACATACTTGTGATTGTTTTATATATCATTTTGTCCATCTGTGTTTAAATTCATACTACTACTGATTATATTGTTAAAATAATATATTAATATATTTATATGAATATTTCTTAGTCCTAAGGAATAAATACTTTAATAAATTATGCTTGTGCCAATCATGTTTACACTGGTGACCCGCTCTATATTACAGCAATTCTATGGCTTAGACAAACAGTTTCTTTAATGCTGTACAGGGTTACGAGCCGTAACGAACGATCTGGTAACGTCGTCAACTCAGGGTGTGTGGGTCCAACATATTACCCGCATTGATAGGATCTCATCCAGTTGTCCACCAAATATTGCAAAAGCGACGGAACTTGAGAAAGCCCTCTGCCAGATTAAAAGACTCAGGAACAAATCCTCCAAATCCTCAACGGCAGAGTCCATCAAGTGGAGGTCCTGCAAGCCAGAGCCTGGTGCAAGATGATGCAACACATACTGCCGAGGTACGTCAGCAGACACAGCCAGGACACCAGCACATCAGCGCACACAGTAGCGCCAGTGCACACAGTGACACCAGTGTACACAGTGACGCCAGTACACACAGTAACGCCAGTGTACACAGTAACACCAGTGCACACAGTAACACCAGTACACACAGTGACGCCAGTACACACAGTAACACCAAACACCATGGAATACCGATGACACATGTGAACATAATAATGCACACGTACAGCTGATGACAAACAACCTCAAAATGGATAATCACAATGAACAACATCTCACTATACTGCAATGGAACTGTAATGGAGTTCGCAATAGAATTAATGACATCATACAATACGCTCGTGAACACCAAACTGACGTCATAGTGCTACAGGAGACGATGGTAGGTGATGACTTCAACCCAAGGTTCAGCGGTTATCGCAAGTTCTCCTGCCCTCTGGGGAAAGAAAACGGGGTCTCATCACTTTTGTAAATAACAACATTCCCGCACAGATTATCAATGACCTGCACATGGGGGATGAGTTTGAGTCACTGGGAGTAACCCTTTACTTAAACAATAATGCCTTACATATAATCAACCTATATGTGCCACAGAGTAAACTTGACCTTGACACACTGCCTGAATTTGTTAATGAAGAACCTACCCTGCTGGTCGGTGACCTGAATGCCAGACACCCACACTTTGGTGCCAACTGTCATCAGCCCAATGTCAATGGACGGAAACTGTCACTCTTTGTCAGGGGAAGTGAAAACCTTAGAGTCCTGGGTGATGAACAGCCAACTCACCTCAGAGGAGGAAGATTAGACTATGCTCTCCTGCTGAATGCACAGGACACGGATGCCAGTACACACATTGTGCACAGTTTATGTAGTGACCACTGGGCACTGATTACCACCGTCGACATGAGCAAGAGAAGGAAAGAGACAAATAAAAGAAAAAGGTTATCACTCGGACCAGATATGAGGCCGCACTTCATAAACAGGATGAGTGACTGGTTCACGGAATACCAAATCCCAGAAGACATTGACACATTTGTTGATGACCTTAATCACCAAATTGAGAGCTGTCTAAGAGTTCCGCGCCGTACACCTGGGCGAAGTAACCCTCAGAGGAAGAAATAAAATGGTATGAGAATGATTACATAAAGATGCTTAACGCAAATGTACGAGACATGAGTAGAGAGTACCGGAGACATCCCACTGAGAGTAACCAAGAGTTGTTTAAAACTGTGTGTCAAGTAGCCAGGGAAGAGAAGATTAAAGAGCGGGAAGACAATGGCTTGAGTTCACTAGCTCTATTGGACGGGAAACATCTGCAAGACAGGTGTGGGCAAAAATTCAGATAGCTAAGGGTGGCAGAGCCCGGCCTGCGGCTCACAAAGACCCCCAGGGTAAGGCTGAAGAACTAATTCACAAGTGGAGTGATGCAGCATCCTCCTCCTCCCTTCCTGCAGAAATCAGCAGGGAACAGCTCCTGCGACATGATGACAGAAGAATTAGGATAACAAGAGCACTGTCTAGTGATGATGAATATGGGGACCCAATCACAGCCCAGGAAGTAAGGGGCGCTATGAAAAAGGGTAAAAGTACAGCACCTGGTGAAGATGGCGTCACCTACGACATACTCAATGCACTGTGTGAAGTGTCTGGGAATCCACTACTCCACCTGTTTAACAAGTCATTCCTAAGTGGAGTGTTGCCCACACAATGGAAACACGCAATAATTGTTCCCATACCGAAGCCCAATGACCCTGGTAATTACAGACCTATCAGTCTCGTGTCATGCACTTGCAAGATGCTTGAAAGGATCATCCTAACCGACTGTTGCACAAAATAGGCAGGTTAGGGGAGGGGGTCAATGGATTTGTTAAAGGACGGAGCACAGCAAATTGTATAGTTAATTACTTGGCTAATGACACGGCTAGGTACTCTGTATTTGTGGACATCAAAGGAGCCTTCGACAAAGCACAGGGGATTGCGATCCTAGACGAGCTTGCATGCATGGGTGTCAAGGGGAGACTCATGAAATGGGTTGAAGACTACCTCACAGGAAGGAAAGCCAAGGTTTGCTTCAATGGAGCAGTCTCCAGAACAATGAATATGGAACTCGGGACCCCCAAGGCGGAGTCTTAAGCCCTACACTATTCAATGTACTTATGAACGCCATTGCAAATATTGATTTTCCGGAAGGAACACAACAAGTGGGATATGCAGATGATGTTCTAATACAAGCTCCCACCTTGGGAAAAATTGAACAGTCCATTGAACTCCTTGGAAGAAAGTGTATTGAGCTCGGTTTCACTCTCTCCACAAACAAGACGAAGGCATACTCCCATCACAAGCGGAGAGCAAATGAAGAACTGCAAATTAATGTGTAACACTTGAATGGGTTGACCACTATCGGTATCTTGGCGTCACTGTCGGCTCTAACAAGGGGAAGAAAGAGGAGCTCAATCAACTCATAGGAACATGCAAAAGTCGACTCAGGGCACTGAAAGCTATGACCTGGAATGGACATGGAGCCTCTATTGCCGTGCTAAAAATGATGTACACAGCCTATGTGCGCTCCGTCATAGACTATGCCGCACCAGTTCTGTGCACCTACTCCCAAAGCGATATGAAAAGGCTTGAAAGCATTCAAAATGAAGCCATGACAATCATTCTTGGAGTTCCAAGAACTGCCAAAACGTCTAATCTACGAGAGGAGTTGTCCCTTCCCAGTGTTAAAAGCAGAATTCAGGAGCTGAATGCTAAGCTTGCAATTAGGATAGCCAGAGATCCCCATTACAATGATATTGCTAAAAAAAACTGAGCTCTGTGCTACTTTCAGGGGGAAACAGGAGAAGCAAAAAATGGCATCACAGATCAGTCTGCTACCTCGAAGAGCTTCACCTGCTTGAGCAAGCCCGTGAGCTCCTGCCTGTAGAGAGGTTACCTCCCTGGGAGGATGACTCATGCAAGATCATCATCAATGAAATGGCAATGAAAAAATCCAACATGTTACCACAAGAAATGAGGCACAAGTATCTCGAGGAAATTTATAAAGAAGCCGGAGATGAACTAGATCAAATCTACACTGACGGGTCATCTAATCCTGTCAATGGCAGGGCTGGTGCAGGATACACGGTAATCAAGGATAATACTTTCCAACGCAGAAATGAAGAAAAAGCACGTATTGAGAACTATGCCTCTTCAACGCAAGCAGAGCTAACTGCCATTGTTATGGCGCTAAAGTTTCTTGAACGGAACACTAATGGTGCAGTGATTTGCACCGATTCAAAAGCAGCACTACAAAGCCTAAGTAAAAATCAGGCAGAAAATCTTGCAATAGTCGCTGAAATTAAGAGAGCTGTGAGAGTTCTTACCAATCAGGGAAGAGTCATCAAGTTTCTGTGGATCCCCTCCCATGTGGGATATGTGGGAATGAACGAGCAGATGTGCTGGCTGCTGAAGGCGCTGAAGGAGACCATATTGAATACTTCATACCCAGACTCTACTACAAATTAGAGGTATTGTCAGGCAACATCACCGTGACAAGGTAACTGAGGAAAGGAGGATAGAAGCACAAACCAGTGAATCTGTACGATGGTACAACATGGTTGCAGCTGGCAATCCCAATCATTATGGCCGAAGAGGAGGAGGACGAGGGAGAGAATCAGTAATAGCGAGAATCCGTCTTGGATACAGATATCCATGGAGATATGGAATGGAAACAACAGTTGAGCAGCGAAGTTGCAGAATCTGTGGTGAGAGTGATGGACACCGCCTTGACCACTATCTACGTGAATGTGAACACCTGAGAGACATCAAATATGTGTAGATTAATAAACCCCACATTGTTTGAGTTAGGAAAACACTATCTGTCAAATATTGATACTGTTCTTAAAATTTCCCCATTTTGCACCCGCAAGATAACGTAAGCTTTAAGGGTTGATAGATGTTAATCTTCTTGTTTGAGGAGCTGTTCACTTGAGACAGTTAAGCAAGTCCCAGCTGTGTCTGGGTACAAGTGACAGGATGAACAACCCAGCGGGTTTTCTTCTATTGGGGAGTGTTGTACATGCTGCTATGGCGGTGTGTCCACTCACAAGATGAGTGGCGCTGCCCATAAACTCGCCCCTCGGGCAAAATTTAAAAAANCTCCCTCCTGCCCGCTCTCGCATTCACCACGGAAATTATTAAACACGAATTATTCTTTTCCGCGCAATTATGGATGAAATGCGATAATATGAACTGGGTTGGAATTATAGGGATTTAATAATTATAATATTCTCGATAAATGATCTCTAGCGAGAAATGGAGAGGATATTTATACTTCTCCAGAGCATTCGATCGTACAGAATAAACTGTTACTAAATAATTTCAATTTAACTCTCGATTTACAAGATCGGAGTAATATTATCAGCAATATGCTCAGATTAAATTATATTAACACTACGTTAGTGGGTTAAGAGCTACTGCAATTAGTAAGTTAATAGTAATTTATTATAATAAATAATAGATGATAAGTATTGGAAATTTCCAACACAGACTGTTGATGCTGCTGGAGCTAAGAGAGCCAGACCCTTGTGCCGGCCAACCGCTTATGTGTCTGTACATCTACATAAGCACATTAGAACATAAGAACAAAGGTAACTGCAGAAGGCCTATTGGCCCATACGAGGCAGCTCCTATCTATAATAACCCAATCCCACTCATATACATGTCCAACCCTCGCTTGAAACAATCGAGGGATCCCACCTCCACCACGTTACGCGGTAATTGGTTCCACAAATCAACAACCCTGTTACCGAGCCAGTATTTACCCAGTCTTTCCTAAATCAAACTTATCCAATTTATGCCCATTGTTCGTGTTCTGTCTTGTGTGATACTTTTTCTCTCCTAAACTCTCTCATAATAAATAATAATAGTGTAAGATATTCTGAAAAAGTTGTGAGAATATGATGGATATTTACATAAATATTGATGGATATTATATCTCAGACTTTCAATATCTATATTAGGAAACTAGTTTGCTCAGGCTTGGCCCTTGCGGATGTTTCCTTCGAGTCATTCAAACCTTTAACAGTTTGTGAAGCTTACTCGACGTTGCTTGTGTGTTGTGTCAAGACCCGTATATATGTTGCAGTCCAGACGACAGTTACAGTGATAATAATTATGGATGCAATACAATCCATGCTGCCAGACCTTAATGTAGAGACCTAGTGTGTTGACAGACCCTAATTTGGAGACTAAGTGTGTTGCCAGACCTTAATGTGAAGATCAAGTGTGTCGCCAGACCTTAATGTGGAGATAAAGTGTGTTGCCAGACCTTAATGTGGAGATAAAGTGTGTTGCCAGACCTTAATGTGTAGATAAAGTGTGTCGCCAGACCTTAATGTGGAGATAAAGTGTGTTGCCAGACCTTAATGTGGAGATAAAGTGTGTTGCCAGACCTTAATGTGTAGATAAAGTGTGTTGCCAGACCCTAATTTGGAGACTAAGTGTGTTGCCAGACCTTAATGTGAAGATC
>WNGS01036838.1:0-20278 GCA_020271785.1 Procambarus virginalis | reverse complement strand
ATGTTAATCGTTTCTATGTAGCGTTCGCTATCCTGCAGAGGGTTTAATTTTAAATTTTGCCCCGAGGGGCGAGTTTATTGGGCAGCGCCACTCATCTTGTGAGTGGACACACCGCCATAGCAGCATGTACAACACTCCCCAATAGGAAGAAAACCGCTGGGTTGTTCATCCTGTCACTTGTACCCAGACACAGCTGGGACTTGCTTAACTGTCTCAAGTGAACAGCTCCTCAAACAAGAAGATTAACATCTATCAACCCTTAAAAGCTTACGTTATCTTGCGGGTGCAAAATGGGGAAATCTTTTAAGAACAGTATCAATATTTGACAGATAGTGTTTTCCTAACTCAAACAATGTGGGGTTTATTAATCTACACATATTTCTGATGTCTCTCAGGTGTTCACATTCTCGTAGGTAGTGGTCAAGGCGGTGTCCATCACTCTCACCACAGATTCTGCAACTTCGCTGCTCAACTGTTGTTTCCATTCCATATCTCCATGGATATCTGTATCCAAGACGGATTCTCGCTATTACTGATTCTCTCCCTCGTCCTCCTCCTCTTCGGCCATAATGATTGGGATTGCCAGCTGCAACCATGTTGTACCATCGTACAGATTCACTGGTTTGTGCTTCTATCCTCCTTTCCTCAGTTACCTTGTCACGGTGATGTTGCCTGACAATACCTCTAATTTGTAGTAGAGTCTTGGGTATGAAGTATTCAATATGGTCTCCTTCAGCGCCTTCAGCAGCCAGCACATCTGCTCGTTCATTCCCACATATCCCAACATGGGAGGGGATCCACAGAAACTTGATGACTCTTCCCTGATTGGTAAGAACTCTCACAGATCTCTTAATTTCAGCGACTATTGCAAGATTTTCTGCCTGATTTTTACTTAGGCTTTGTAGTGCTGCTTTTGAATCGGTGCAAATCACTGCACCATTAGTGTTCCGTTCAAGAAACTTTAGCGCCATAACAATGGCAGTTAGCTCTGCTTGCGTTGAAGAGGCATAGTTCTCAATACGTGCTTTTTCTTCATTTCTGCGTTGGAAAGTATTATCCTTGATTACCGTGTATCCTGCACCAGCCCTGCCATTGACAGGATTAGATGACCCGTCAGTGTAGATTTGATCTAGTTCATCTCCGGCTTCTTTATAAATTTCCTCGAGATACTTGTGCCTCATTTCTTGTGGTAACATGTTGGATTTTTTCATTGCCATTTCATTGATGATGATCTTGCATGAGTCATCCTCCCAGGGAGGTAACCTCTCTACAGGCAGGAGCTCACGGGCTTGCTCAAGCAGGTGAAGCTCTTCGAGGTAGCAGACTGATCTGTGATGCCATTTTTTGCTTCTCCTGTTTCCCCCTGAAAGTAGCACAGAGCTCAGTTTTTTCTTAGCAATATCATTGTAATGGGGATCTCTGGCTATCCTAATTGCAAGCTTAGCATTCAGCTCCTGAATTCTGCTTTTAACACTGGGAAGGGACAACTCCTCTCGTAGATTAGACGTTTTGGCAGTTCTTGGAACTCCAAGAATGATTGTCATGGCTTCATTTTGAATGCTTTCAAGCCTTTTCATATCGCTTTGGGAGTAGGTGCACAGAACTGGTGCGGCATAGTCTATGACGGAGCGCACATAGGCTGTGTACATCATTTTAAGCACGGCAATAGAGGCTCCATGTCCATTCCAGGTCATAGCTTTCAGTGCCCTGAGTCGACTTTTGCATGTTCCTATGAGTTGATTGAGCTCCTCTTTCTTCCCCTTGTTAGAGCCGACAGTGACGCCAAGATACCGATAGTGGTCAACCCATTCAAGTGTTACACCATTAATTTGCAGTTCTTCATTTGCTCTCCGCTTGTGATGGGAGTATGCCTTCGTCTTGTTTGTGGAGAGAGTGAAACCGAGCTCAATACACTTCCTTCCAAGGAGTTCAATGGACTGTTCAATTTTTCCCAAGGTGGGAGCTTGTATTAGGACATCATCTGCATATCCCACTTGTTGTGTTCCTTCCGGAAAATCAATATTTGCAATGGCGTTCATAAGTACATTGAATAGTGTAGGGCTTAAGACTCCGCCTTGGGGGGTCCCGAGTTCCATATTCATTGTTCTGGAGACTGCTCCATTGAAGCAAACCTTGGCTTTCCTTCCTGTGAGGTAGTCTTCAACCCATTTCATGAGTCTCCCCTTGACACCCATGCATGCAAGCTCGTCTAGGATCGCAATCCCCTGTGCTTTGTCGAAGGCTCCTTTGATGTCCACAAATACAGAGTACCTAGCCGTGTCATTAGCCAAGTAATTAACTATACAATTTGCTGTGCTCCGTCCTTTAACAAATCCATTGACCCCCTCCCCTAACCTGCCTATTTTGTGCAACAGTCGGTTTAGGATGATCCTTTCAAGCATCTTGCAAGTGCATGACACGAGACTGATAGGTCTGTAATTACCAGGGTCATTGGGCTTCGGTATGGGAACAATTATTGCGTGTTTCCATTGTGTGGGCAACACTCCACTTAGGAATGACTTGTTAAACAGGTGGAGTAGTGGATTCCCAGACACTTCACACAGTGCATTGAGTATGTCGTAGGTGACGCCATCTTCACCAGGTGCTGTACTTTTACCCTTTTTCATAGCGCCCCTTACTTCCTGGGCTGTGATTGGGTCCCCATATTCATCATCACTAGACAGTGCTCTTGTTATCCTAATTCTTCTGTCATCATGTCGCAGGAGCTGTTCCCTGCTGATTTCTGCAGGAAGGGAGGAGGAGGATGCTGCATCACTCCACTTGTGAATTAGTTCTTCAGCCTTACCCTGGGGGTCTTTGTGAGCCGCAGGCCGGGCTCTGCCACCCTTAGCTATCTGAATTTTTGCCCACACCTGTCTTGCAGATGTTTCCCGTCCAATAGAGCTAGTGAACTCAAGCCATTGTCTTTCCCGCTCTTTAATCTTCTCTTCCCTGGCTACTTGACACACAGTTTTAAACAACTCTTGGTTACTCTCAGTGGGATGTCTCCGGTACTCTCTACTCATGTCTCGTACATTTGCGTTAAGCATCTTTATGTAATCATTCTCATACCATTTTATTTTCTTCCTCTGAGGGTTACTTCGCCCAGGCGTACGGCGCGGAACTCTTAGACAGCTCTCAATTTGGTGATTAAGGTCATCAACAAATGTGTCAATGTCTTCTGGGATTTGGTATTCCGTGAACCAGTCACTCATCCTGTTTATGAAGTGCGGCCTCATATCTGGTCCGAGTGATAACCTTTTTCTTTTATTTGTCTCTTTCTTCTCTTGCTCATGTCGACGGTGGTAATCAGTGCCCAGTGGTCACTACATAAACTGTGCACAATGTGTGTACTGGCATCCGTGTCCTGTGCATTCAGCAGGAGAGCATAGTCTAATCTTCCTCCTCTGAGGTGAGTTGGCTGTTCATCACCCAGGACTCTAAGGTTTTCACTTCCCCTGACAAAGAGTGACAGTTTCCGTCCATTGACATTGGGCTGATGACAGTTGGCACCAAAGTGTGGGTGTCTGGCATTCAGGTCACCGACCAGCAGGGTAGGTTCTTCATTAACAAATTCAGGCAGTGTGTCAAGGTCAAGTTTACTCTGTGGCACATATAGGTTGATTATATGTAAGGCATTATTGTTTAAGTGAAGGGTTACTCCCAGTGACTCAAACTCATCCCCCATGTGCAGGTCATTGATAATCTGTGCGGGAATGTTGTTATTTACAAAAGTGATGAGACCCCGTTTTCTTTCCCCAGAGGGCAGGGAGAACTTGCGATAACCGCTGAACCTTGGGTTGAAGTCATCACCTACCATCGTCTCCTGTAGCACTATGACGTCAGTTTGGTGTTCACGAGCGTATTGTATGATGTCATTAATTCTATTGCGAACTCCATTACAGTTCCATTGCAGTATAGTGAGATGTTGTTCATTGTGATTATCCATTTTGAGGTTGTTTGTCATCAGCTGCACGTGTGCAATTATTATGTTCACATGTGTCATCGTGTATTCCATGGTGTTTGGTGTTACTGTGTGTACTGGCGTCACTGTGTGCACTGGTGTTACTGTGTGCACTGGTGTTACTGTGTGCACTGGTGTTACTGTGTACACTGGCGTTACTGTGTGTACTGGCGTCACTGTGTACACTGGTGTCACTGTGTGCACTGGCGCTACTGTGTGCGCTGATGTGCTGGTGTCCTGGCTGTGTCTGCTGACGTACCTCGGCAGTATGTGTTGCATCATCTTGCACCAGGCTCTGGCTTGCAGGACCTCCACTTGATGGACTCTGCCGTTGCAGGATTTGGAGGATTTGTTCCTGAGTCTTCTTAATCTGGCAGAGGGCTTTCTCAAGTTCCGTCTGCTTTTGCAATATTTGGTGGACAACTGGATGAGATCTTATCATGCGGTCTAATATTGCTGTAACACAACCTGAGTGACGACCTCCTGGGGGTCAGGAGTGCCTGGAGGGGGAGGCAGATGGGAGACAGTGGAGGGGTCTGATTCATTGGTATGGGTTTGGAGGTTAGGTGGAGGTGTGACACCGCGGGTAGAGATTGAGGTGTGGGTGGGTGGGCTACCTGGAGGGGGGGAAAGAGGCGGGAAGGCCTCAGGGATGGGGGAGCGGTGGTGGCTGGCTACACCGCCCCCGCCCCACGCCTGATTCCCCCACCCCCACCCTGGGTTCCCCTATTCGCTGAGTGAACACTACCCCAGACTGTTGTCGGTCTACTGTGAGCTGGGCGCTGGGCTGGTCCCTGAACTGTACCCTGGGCTGATCCCTGAGCTGGGTTGGGGGTAGTGAGTGGGGTAGAGGTAAGTGGGTTTGTGAGAGAAATGGGGTCTGATGGGGCTTGTGCGGGGTGGTGGTGGGTCACTCCACCACTACCCCAGGCTGGTGTCTGCCTACTGGAGGCTGTACCCTGACTTGCTGTGGTACTGCTCACGGAGCCATTCCCGCCCCTGTTCACTGGTCCACCTGCTGTCTGCGTCGGCGTCCTTCTCAAGCCCTGCCAGCCAGGCCTCTTGCTGCAATACCTGTTCCAGGCATGATGGGACTGCTTGCAGTTGACACATCTAGGTATTACCCCGCCAACCCCACCCAGTTTAAGCTTGGCCAGACACTGCTTGGTGTCGTGAGAGCCACTGCAACACCCACACCTAATTGCGCGATCACATCGCCACGTTCTGTGACCCCACTGTTGACAGTTGCCACATAAGGACGGACTGCCAATATACCTCTCCACTTTGCACGGCCTCATACCTGGTATTTTAATGACTGGGGGCAGGTCTCCCTTCCACATAGCAATTGCTTGATTTTTGGCCAGTCCCCCTGGTCCAGTGTTGCGCTTGACCCAAACAATCTGTTCATAGTCCTTGAGAAAGTTCACGTCAACATGAATACTATAGTTCTTAATTATAATTTTAGTTTGTCTTGTCTGTGGGTTTGCTTCCAACAATTTAACATTCTTACCGTTATACTCGAGACTGGTTTCTGTGAAGAACTTCAGGGCACTGTAACCCTGCACCCGTGCACTAACATTGCCACCTACACACCTGCTCTCTAAGCGATACTCTGTTCTGTTGGCGTGGGCGGCCTCAACAATCCATCTATACTTCTCTGCTGCTGTCAGTCCCATTGCAGGAAAGATTAGGGTGTGCCACTCACTCTCTTCGTCTTGTCGTCGTTGTTGTTGTTGTTGTTGAGGTTGCTGCTGCTGCTCATCCTGGCGCTGTGACTTGTCCCGCTTCTTTGCGTTTCTGCCTTGGACTAGTCGGAAGTTATCATCATCCTCTGTTGCTGAGTCACCTGTACCATTACTGTTGGGGGGGTCCCGGGTGGGGAACCTCACTGGAGGGCCCCGGTGGGGATCAGCATCCAGGGGCCCCTGGCGGGGACAGGAGCCCCCGCCGGGGGGGCCGTGATGGTTCTCGGGCACACCAGCCATGTTCACTCGTTGTCTCAAAGTCTTACTTCTCGTGTCAGCAACCATCTATTTGCTGCGGCTCACTTCATGTGTTGTTGGGTGGTATGTCTTCAACACTGCACTCTGCCCTACACACACACACACATGCACATATAGCCACCTACAAGGCACAAGGTTTACACTCACACGTAGTGTAGGGGCACTATATGGGGTGTCCTGGCAGTCTCTTGTGTAAACACACTAGTCGCACACACAAACCACGACCTTGGGTAGGGAGGGCACAACGACTATTTTTCTCGCGCGTGGTGCCCCAGGCCTCAGGTACCGCGGGGCGGCCCACCTACCTCACAACTCTCCCCTCAGCAGGCCTCGATATTGCCACATTAACAATTACTGCCTTAATTTCTGGCCAATCCACACATCCAGGGCCTACCACAGTTGGTAGGTGGGAAGGTGCACACTTAGTGCCGCTGTAGCTGACCTATTTGGCGCACTGAAGACTAGACCCTAGGCCTAGGCCTATGTCAAACAGGAGGACGGACACATCCTCCTGCTCCTCCTCTAGTTTGAGGGCAACTGTGATAGAAAACGATGTTACGTTGGCATGTCTATGGGGTAAACTACTGGAAACAGGATGGTATTGTGGCTACTATACCAACTACAGGATGGGTATATTGTCCACTACCACCTGTTAGGTGGGTAAGGGGTCCAATACCACCCACAGGATGGGTATGAGGGTCACATCCACCCACAGGATGAGTATGGGGATCACATTCACCCACAGGAAGGGTATGGGGTACAATACCACCCACAGGATGAGTATGGCGTCCACTACAACCCACAGGATGGGTATGGGGCTGCAACCACCCATAGAATGGATATGGGGCTCCAACCACCCATAGAATGGGTATGGGGTCCAATAACACCCATTGGATGTGTATGGCGTCCATTGCCGCGCGTCGAGCTCGAAAACCGCAGCATTCATCTCAGAACCATGCCTATTTCACGCAGATTCCTTAATAAACGTAAGAGTTTTATATGTCACACGAAAGATAGAAGTATAAGCTTCATTCTAAATACCTTACCATGGTCATATTTAAATTTAAAGCGAAGATACGTGTACTTTTATAATAGCCGAGCTCCGACCCCGGACAGATCGATCGACCGAGCAACTCTCTCTCAGGACAATGTTTATTTCACGTGAATTCGTTAATAAACATATATGTTTTATATGTCTCAAGAAAGGCAAACATATAAGCTTCACTTTAAACACTTTACCACAGACATATTTAAAGTTCTAATGAAGGTACATGTATTTTAAAAATTACGGAGCTCCCACCCCGTACAGACTGAACGACAGAGCAACTCTCTCTCAGAGAGAGTTGCTTATTGTGTTTATTTCTCGTAAATTCATTAATAAACACAAATGTTTTATATGTTTTAAGCAAGAGAGAAATAAAAGCTTCATTTTAAATACATTACAATAGACGTATTTATAGCTCAAGTGAAGATACATATGTATTTATAGTAGCGCTCAGTAGCTTGTCGGGCATGGCGTGCAGACGCCTACGTACGCACTTGCCGATATATTGTATAATTAACAAAGATACGCTAATAAAGCCTAAAATCTTATATGTCACCAGAAAGACCGAGATATGAACATTATTTTGATTGCAAAAAAATGAAATATATCATGTTCGAGAACAAAGATATATCATTTTAAATTAAGTTTCGACTTTTGCTCGGGCGAGAGAGATGGGGCGACTCGCCCCATCTATTGGAGATTCTGTCCACTAAAGACCCAAAGCTACTCAAACCCTCCTAGCATTATTTAAGTAATGAAGTAATATGGTATATTTACTCACTATAATGTGGGTGCTGAATGCAGAACATGAGAAAACAAATATTTACTCCAAACTAATGTAATTTCATTATGAAATAAGTAAATAAATAGCATCAAAGGACGTCGACGGTCCAAGCGTCAATGTTGTGGAGCGACTTATCCAAGTTATATCGTTGTTTGGAAAGTGTTTGTTGGCATATCCACTTGTCGCACTTCTCTGCACAAATTATCACAAATTTAAATTATAATGTTAAGAAGTAGAATACGTATTTTTAATAAAATCTAACATAACTAGCCAGAAAACATTTAACATTTATTAAAAAATATGTTTGGAAGTTAAATCGACTACATTGGAGAATAGTTTTGTCATATATACTCGTTATTCGTTGACATGCGTTCGCTACTTAAACTACCATGTACTGTACTTATGTAAAATCTCCCATGTCTCTTCACTCATCTCACCAAACCCTACAGGCTCTGCAATATATTGTTTAATTGATTAAGATTCACAAATAAAGCTTATAATTGTATATGTTATCAAAAAGGCAGAGCTTAGTTTAGTTCATTTATTATGCATCCCATACCCATCCAATGGGCGATAGTGGAGTGTTACAGAGGCACATAATGGGCTCATGCAGGGACTGAGCCCCACAATTCATATAGCCAAGCAAGTTATAATCTTTATAAGCTAGTTACAAAAGTCAATGCACATAGTCACATCAACAATGGGCTCGAGACCGACCACAAGTACAGTTTATAATTTAAGCAACTGACATATATGGAGGGCTAGTGTCACAATTGATATGTTTGTCCTACACATAACCCCTCTCCCCCATCCAATGGGCAGCGGTGGATAGGTTACAATCAAATCGTTTTATGCGTTTTATTCAGAGATTAGATCTTATTGGGTGAGGAAAGATATTTATATTTTAAAGAAGGCTTCTTGACTGATGCTCTCCATTGATGGAAAATATACAACCTTTTGAAAATCAATGTTAGTTTGATCTAGATATTGTAATTAACGAAAGTATTTATGTCATCAGAAAGGTAGAAATATAGGCTACATTTAAAATCCTTTGTCATAAATATAACTGAAGTGAAAACGAAGATATATGCGTTTTGATAGTTACTTGATGGCTAGCTCTGAGAGTGTGAAGCCCTGCACACCAGCCAATAAATTGTATAATTAGTTTCCATATATTTTAATTAATCTTAAAAATCTATACACCCGTGTGCTTGGGCAGGCAGAGAGCTTTATAATACTCCCGGGTGCTTGGGCAGGCAGAGGGCTTTATAACACTCCCGGGAGCTTCGGCAGGCAGAGAGCTTTATAATACTCCCGGGTGCTTGGGCAGGCAAAGAGCTTTATAACACACCCATGTGCTTGGGGAGGCAGAAAGCTTTATAACACCTGGGTGCTTGGGCAGGCAGAGGGCTTTATAACACTCCCGGGTTCTTGGACAGGCAGAGAGCTTTATAACACACCCGGGTGCTTGGGTAGGCATAGAGCTTTATAACACACCCGGGTGCTTGGGTAGGCATAGAGCTTTATAACACACCCGGGTGCTTGGGCAGGCAGAGGGCTTTATAACACATCTGGGTGCTTTTGCAGGCAGAGGGCTTTATAACAGTCCCGGGTGCTTAGGAAGGTAGAGGGCTTTATAACACTCCTGGGTGCTTGGGCAGGCAGAGAGTTTTATAACACACCCGGGTTCTTGGGCAGGCTGAGGGCTTTATGACACTCCTGGGTGCTTAGGCAGGCAGAGGGCTTTATAACACATCTGGGTGCTTTTGCAGGCAGAGGGCTTTATAACAGTCCCGGGTGCTTAGGAAGGTAGAGGGCTTTATAACACTCCTGGGTGCTTGGGCAGGCAGAGAGTTTATAACACACCCGGGTTCTTGGGCAGGCTGAGGGCTTTATAACACACCCGGGTGCTTGGGAAGGTAGAGGGTTTTATAACACTCCTGGGTGCTTGGGCAGGCACAGGGCATTATAACACACCCCGGGTGCTTGGGCAGGCAGACAGCTTTATAACACTCCCGGGTGCTTGGGCAGGCAGAGAGCTTTATAACACACCCGGGTGCTTGGGCAGGCAGGGGGCTTTATAACACACCCTCGTGCATGGGCAGGCAGAGGGTTTTATATCACACCCGGCAGCGAGAGATAAGGAACCTACGAAGCGGACTTGTAAGTCGGACGTAATCTGACGTAGCTCCATGTACCCAAACTTTATATAAACATCGTCGCACCAACAACACTTTCTCACACAGAGACAACCAGAGTAGTTCTCTGTTTGTGAATATTTGGGTGTTTACATTGTGTTGGTATATATGTATATTGTTGTATTCTTTATTCACTCACACAAAAATGGGGAGCCTGAACACAGATATGCGATTAACATGAATGGTTTTCTGTTTCAATTCATGGGCTCTAATGTGCCATCGAATAGTATGTATTATTACTTCGTTCTCACGAGTATTACTGAACATATAAATTTTAAGGCACATTTGTAATATTTAAATTAAATTTACTCGATTGTCTGAGATATCTTGTATTCTGGAGAAGTGTCGAGATGGTCTCAAGATTAGTGCCATGAGGGAATTTATATACAGGATGTCACCAAAAAATTATTCACACCCTTGAATAATTATAAAGCCAGTGTTTTTTAAAATACATTTCATTTTCAAAATGTATTAGAATCGACAGACATTGTTTAATTGTTTTCTCAACGCCTGTTTTCCAACTGATGTCCGATAAGGTGCAGACACTGTTGGTAACGCGAACTGTGGCATCGCAAACATCAACAAACATTTCGTCTGGCATATGAGAGTATTAATGGTCAATTGGTATTTTCATTTCAGCGACTGTTTGCCGGCTTTGTAACGTAGACTTTATCTTTTAAGTATTCCCCAATAGCCAAAAACCTAGACCTCACACCTGCAGGTAAAGTGTGGAGGTGTGAGGTCTGGTGATCGAGGAGGTTCATTGACGAAACCCCTTCATCCTATGCTCCTGTTTGGCCAGATCTCATCAAGGTAGGATCTTGCATGCACTCCTCAGTCCGGAGTCATCTTCAACAGACAGCTTGTACTAATCTTNTGCTTAAGTCCATAGACTTTAAAAATACACTAAATAATAGTGAATTTAGATATTGATTTTCAAAATTTATATTCACACGACAGATTTGCATTCTGGGCAGAACGTGTTGACCACAGTGACGGAGATAGTGTGTGTGAAAGATGGTTAGTGATGGTTATTTCTGATGATCACTAACACCAGACTGTGTGACCATTATTATGCTCAGTGCTTATTGTTCTTGGAGACTCAACGTGGAGGTCATTACGCGGGAAAAATCAGAAAGTCGTGACCAGCAATAAAAAGAAATTCGCCAGACAAATTAGTCATAAATCAATCAAGTAACATTTACTATTTGTAAATTACATTGATAAACCGTGTGTGTGCTGTCAAAGGAGTAAAATTTTTATATTTACTTCAAGCCGAGTCACTAGATATATTGAAAACATTCTGATATAAATAAAAGATTAACGAGACAATTAAAACCAAATAAATAAGTGTGTAAACATTATGAGAAACGTGAGGCTGGCAGAACGGTGCTGTTAGCCTACTGTGGAGTACAGGTGGAGGCGCACTCGACGCAAGCACTCCTCAGCAACTGTGGTGTAGGTGCTTACTGGTAGTAGCGGTGTTCAGAGCAGGAACAGCTTTGGTTTGGTATCTGAGGCACTTTACACAGTTCCCTGGGGAGCCAGGGATAGGTTCCCCTGCCAGCTGTCCAGTAGGGAACGAGGTGCTTGGGTGACTGAACTGCTGGCCACACAGAGGGAGGAGCTGAGTGACTTGAGTGAGGCGTCAAGCAGCACTCTATACGGAACCACTGCGGGCTGTGGGGACCCTTCTGGGGCTGTCAGCAAGGGGCGGGCAGGATGAGAGAGAGTCCTTGCTGGTCGTTATTAGCACAACAAAAATATGCGCAGTCCAGGAGACCCGCAATACACTGTGTCAATAGCCACGTTGTATGTTGTGGTGATGTTATTATACACATTGTAGCTAGACATTATGGACTATAGTGCAACATTTATTATACACTGTGGTGCCACAGACGTTATACACTGTGGTGCCACAGACGTTATACACTGTGGTGCCACAGACGTTGTACACTGTGGTGCCACAGACGTTGTACACTGTGGTGCCACAGACGTTATACACTGTGGCGCCACAGACGTTATACACTGTGGTGCCACAGACGTTATACACTGTGGTGCCACAGACGTTATACACTGTGGTGCCACAGACGTTATACACTGTGGTGCCACAGACGTTATACACTGTGGTGCCACAGACGTTATACACTGTGGTGCCACAGACGTTATACACTGTGGTGCCACAGACGTTATACACTGTGGTGCCACAGACGTTATACACTGTGGTGCCACAGACGTTATACACTGTGGTGCCACAGACGTTATACACTGTGGTGCCACAGACGTTGTACACTGTGGCGCCACAGACGTTATACACTGTGGCGCCACAGACGTTATACACTGTGGCGCCACAGACGTTATACACTGTGGTGCCACAGACGTTATACACTGTAGTGCCACAGACGTTATACACTGTAGTGCCACAGACGTTATACACTGTGGTGCCACAGACGTTATACACTGTGGTGCCACAGACGTTGTACACTGTGGTGCCACAGACGTTGTACACTGTGGTGCCACAGACGTTATACACTGTGGGCCACAGACGTTATACACTGTGGTGCCACAGACGTTATACACTGTGGGCCAGAGACGTTATACACTGTGGGCCACAGACGTTATACACTGTGGTGCCACAGACGTTATACACTGTGGTGCCACAGACGTTATACACTGTGGTGCCACAGACGTTGTACACTGTGGTGCCACAGACGTTATACACTGTGGTGCCACAGACGTTATACACTGTGGTGCCACAGACGTTATACACTGTGGTGCCACAGACGTTATACACTGTGGTGCCACAGACGTTATACACTGTGGTGCCACAGACGTTATACACTGTGGTGTCTCAGACGTTATACACTGTGGTGCCACAGACGTTATACACTGTGGGCCACAGACGTTATACACTGTGGTGCCACACACGTTATACACTGTAGTGGTACACTGTGATGCATCATAACTCAAGAGCAACAATCACAGCTTATATAGATGCGAACATCCATGAACCACACACACAAGTGAACACCGTGCTGAACACCGTGCTGAACACCGTGCTGAACACCGTGCTGAACACCGTGCTGAACACCGTACAAGAGCGTAAACCCCCGCTGCAACACGTCGCACTATGGTGTTTGTGTGGCTACAAACATCACTATGATCAGCTCTACCAGAGTGCTCAGAGGTTCCTGCAAACAAAACACACAACAGTGGTGCAAAAAGTCAAAGCAGACAAAAATTATATAAGAAAGGCATTGTTTGAGTTAGTAAAATACTATTGGTCAAATATAGATACTCTTGATGAAAAGTCACAATAACGTGGCTGAAAAATGTTGACCAAACCACACAAGTAGCACGGGCTCACCATAGCCCGTGCTACTTGGAACTTTTTGTTCCAGGTGGCGAATCTACAACAACCACCACCACCACTCACTAGAAATTGAAGAGACGACGACGTTTCGGTCCGTCCTGGACCATTATCAAGCCGATTGTAATGTGACGAGGGAGGTACGGGCATTATGTATGCAAGAGACGTGAGGAGATGAAATTTTAGAGGAAGATACGAGCAAGGCAAAAGGTACGAATGGTAAGCAGTAATAAAGGGTGTAATAATAGGAATAAGAAAAGGATAGTAAGAGAAAGGAAAAGATAGAAAAAAGGAAGGAAGGCTTATGTTAGGACACGTTTGTTAGAAAGTTTAAAAAAATTAAGTATGTTGCGTGAATGGGCAGAGTCAACAGCAACAAAGCCAGGACTAAGGTTCATGTTGGGCAGGTTGTGTATCAGAGCCGATATGATAAGACGGCGTCTGTGAAGAGTAGAGGCAGGAAAGAATATTTTAGAGAAAGACCAATCAATAGGACGATTAGAGTTCCTAACATGACAGAAGAGAACATTGTTTGCAGACTTAACACTTCTTTTGTGTTCCTGAAGTTTGTCATTAATTGTACGGCCAGTTTTCTCCAAGTATTGGATAGGAAAAGACGAATAGGAAATAGATTAGACACCACCAGCAGCGGAGGAGAAGTGTGAACCAGATTACTACGAAAAGTATCAGTTTGTCGAAAGGCGAACTTTATGTCAAAAGGACATAACTGAGGGTCACTGATGCGTAGAGAGCGAAGGAAGAGAGACGAGGACACTTAACAGGAGGAGAAGGAGGGTAGGAAAAGAAGTAATGTACGTGCCACTAGCATGGGTCTGTGGTAGACAGAGAAAGAGAACCTTGACATAGATCTGTGAACGAGAACGTCAAGAAAAGGAAGGAGGACATTAGATTCCCACTCAACTTTGAAATTGATCGAAGGAGCCAAATTGTTAAGAGAGAAGAGGAAAGGCTGGAAAAGACTAAGGTTATGAGGCCATAAAGCAAAAATGTCATCACAGTGAAGCCAGAGAGGGGGACGAGAATCAATAGTGGGAAGAAGAACGTTTTCGAAGTATTCCATGAAGAGATTGGCATGAACAGGGGAAAAAGAGAGAACCCATAGCGACACCGAAAGTGTGAGAGAAGTATTTACCGTTGAAAGAGAAGGAGTTAGAGTTAACACAGAGTCTGATGAGTTCGAGGAAAATGTCAGTCGGGAACGGAAGCAGAAGAAGACCCTCAGTCGCCTTCTGTCTAAGGAAAGAAAATGTAATCAAGGGGAACATTAGTGAACAGAGAGTCGACAACAAGACTAAGCATCTTACAGGACGGCTGCAGGTGCAGTCTTTCTTTGAAATCCTGAGAGTGACGAAGATGGGTAGGGGAAAAAGGGCCAAGGTAAGGCGTCACAGTTTTAGCTAGCCAGCAAGCAAGAGGATAGCCGACAGAGCCCCCTTGAAGAAATTATAGGATGAAGAACAACAAAAGGTTTATGAGTCTTAGACCATTTTTTTTTTTTTTTTTTTTTTTTTTTTTTTTTTTTTTTTTTTTTTTTTTTTTTTTTTTTTTTTTTTTTTTTTGTTTTCTACCACAGACGTGGCCACACATTAACAATGCTAACCAGCATATATACATTTCTTCTGTCCTCCATAGACAGGTTAGATGTGTTAAACATATATTTGAAGGGTTTATTGAACAATCAACCACTGAAGGTGAGACCATTGAAATAAGGAAGAGAAGGGCAGATGACTCAGAAACGTTTTATAAGATCGAAGTCAGGAGGACAAAGACTGGAGAGCTGTCTTAGTTTGTGGTTGAAGGAAGTTTAAGACGATCCAAAGGGTTAGAAGTCAGAGGGGCATATGTGCAGGAGTCAGAGAGCAAGACATCAGCTTTTTGAAGGTAGTCCACACGGTCAAGGACAATCACCGAATTGCCTGTCGGAAGGAAGGATAAGAATAGAGTTGTTTGATTTCAGGGAGGCAAGGGCAAGCTGGAAGCGACGAGGATGGTGGTAATTTTTTTCAGAAAACAAGCTGTCAAGAACGGGGATAAGAGCCCCTCTAAAGGCAGACAGGTCCGAAAGAGCACTGGAGTTACACCTGAGAAACTTATCAAAGGAACCAATGAGGTCAGTGCCAGAGCGCGGGCCAGGGGAAGAAGCAAAAGAGATACCAATTCCGAGAAGTTCCTGCTGGTGCTTAGAGAGAGAGGGGAAGATGAAAGGTTGGTAACACAGTCAGAGAGAGAGTATTTAGCCCAAGGACTGTTGGAAATCAGACGCTGAAGTTTGTTGTGCAGTGTGGAGGAGTGGTGGGAAAATTAGAGGTGAGCGGTGCCAAATGCGATGGGAAAAAAGGATATTGCAAAGATCACTGGGAAGAGAAAAAGACAAAAAGCGTTAATGTTGCCGTACTGTTAGAAAATCATCGTCTACTTGCAAGGAGGTGGAGTGAATAAGTTTTGAAGAAGAAGGCGGGGCATCTTCAGTAAAAGGAGATCCCGAAGTGTTAAACTGGAGAAAGTAAGATAAGGAAAGAGGGAAAACTTGCTCCGCAAGACAGTCTTTAAGAAACCGGAGTTGGTTCTTTCGACGTTTGGTGGTAAGAAGGGAAGACTCGAAGGCTCTAAAAGGCATTTTAATTAGAGGAAGGTAGAGATTCGAAGAAATTAATTAAACAGACACATGTGGCATCCATATGCAGATGATGAGTCACAATAACGTGGCTGAAAAATGTTGACCAAACCAAACACTTAAAATTAAAGAGACGACGACGTTTCGGTCCGTCCTGGACAATTACCAAGTCGAGGGAGGCACGGGCATTAAGTAAGGTCCAGGACGGTCCGAAACATCGCCGTCTCTTCAATTTCTAGTGTGTGGTTTTGTCAACATAGAGACTATTCTTAAAAGATTACCCCATTTTGCACCTGCAAGATAACGCAAAATTTTATGGGTTGATAAACGTAATCTTATTTAATTAGCTGTTCACTTGAGACAGTTACGCAAATCCCAGCTGTGTTTGGGTGCAAGTGACAGGATGAACAACCCAGAGGGTTTACGTCCTATTGGGGAGTGTTTTACATGCTGCTATGGCGTTATGTCCACTCACAGGATGAGTGGCGCTGCCCAATAAACTCGCCTCTCTGACCAAAACTTAAATTAAATTAAAGACAAAACCTTTCTTGCAAAAAGAGACTCCATTACAACAAATAAAAGAATGCAGTGCTTTCAAAAAGAGCGAATAATACAAAGATACGACTCATCATTGATACAAATTCAGCACTGACATGCAAACAAAAGATTCTTCATTTCTGCAACCATAAGAAAATGCATTTGTGTAAAGAAAAGGCACAGCATTGCCACAAATAAAAAAGACATTCAATTGCTATAAACAAAAGACTCTGAATAAACAAAATACATAGCAATGTTACAATTATGAAATACCGCAGTGCTTCAAACGAAAGACTCGGCATTACCATAGTTAAACAAGGCAAAGCATTGTTTTGCAAGCAACACAATTATAGTGAAGCATATTATATTCAACCCATCCTTGACTCAAGTCCATTTCATCCAGCTGTCGACTCCAAAGACTCATTCATCAATTTAACATTCAGTTCATTCAAAACTGAACTTTTCTCCATTATAAATTATTAATATTATTATATTAGCATATATTGAAATGGGTTAAGTTAGGTTAGGTGTTTAGGTTCTGTTGGCGATTATTTGTATTTCTAGTACGTGCGTGAAGCATTTAGAACCTTGTGGTTCGAACTAAATTCGTCAGTGAAGCACTTGTTCCGGAAATGTTCGGACGTCATCAGTTGAGTCGTGTGTAAATAGTTTTTCATTCATAAACAGCGGGTTTGGCGGGAGCATGGAATGGACTAAGGGTCTTTGTTTATGAGGACGGGCTGATATTGTCACACTGCAGTGTTGCAAACATAACAAAATGTGGTGCTTCAAAAGTAACACTGCAGGACCTCGAACCATATACTCTGTGGTGCTTCAGACCTGTCACACTGTGGTGCTTCACACCTGTCACACTGTGGTGCTTCACACCTGTCACACTGTGGTGCTTCACACCTGTCACACTGTGGTGCTTCACACCTGTCACACTGTGGTGCTTCAGACCTGTCACACTGTGGTGCTTCACACCTGTCACACTGTGGTGCTTCACACCTGTCACACTGTGGTGCTTCACACCTGTCACACTGTGGTGCTTCACACCTGTCACACTGTGCAGCCCGTCCTCCAAACAAAGATCCAAAAGTGATTCCATCCACCCGCCAAACCCCCTGTTTATGAATGAAAAACGGTTTACACACGACTCACAACTGATTTCGTTCGAACACTTCCGGAACAAGTGCTTCACTGACGAGTTTCGTTCGAACCACATCGCTATAAATGCTTCACCCACGTACTACAAATGCAAATAATCGCCAACCGAACCTAAACACCTAACCTAACCTAACCTATGCCTATATATGCACAATATGCTAATATATTATAATATTAATTTATATTTGAGAAAATTCTTGTTTTGAATGAACAGCATGTTAATATTTATGAATGCGTCTGTGGGGGCGACGGCTGGATGTAATGGACTTGAGTCGAGGACGGGTTGCACTGTGGTGCTTCACACCTGTCATACTGTGGTGCTTCACACCTGCCACACTGCAACCCGTTCTCACACATGACAGCACATATATGACTTAATGCTTAAAGTCAATATGTTGAATATGAATTAGTAAATATGTGATATATTCCCAGTTACTTTTTTTCCAAGGCCCAAACTCTTCCTCACGTACCAATTTACGTCTCACAGTACCCGTCCATCAACGTAGATAGCAGAATAGTCGTGATTGGTTCAATTATAAGGAAAATTGTAGTTTTCAGGTCCCACATGGGTTGTGAAATTTATCTATTATTGTCCATGCTCTTAGAATATTACAGATCAGCTATATCCTATTGAAGGCTCGTAGTTTTGTTTTGAGAAATATTAGTTGTTCTTAGTAAATTATAATAAGCTCTATAAATTATTACATAGAATAACAGTCCTTCATCAATCAATATTATATACCATAGTTTGTGCTTTACAAATCTTTAAAGGATTTTTTTGTAGAAACGCTAATAGAAAACGATTTAAATTTTAAATTTAAATTTTGCCCCGAGGGGCGAGTTTATTGGGCAGCGCCACTCATCTTGTGAGTGGACACACCGCCATAGCAGCATGTAAACACTCCCATAGGAAGAAAACCCGCTGGGTTGTTCCTCCTGTCACTTGTACCCAGACACAGCTGGGACTCGCTTAACTGTCTCAAGTGAACATCTCCTCAAAACAAGAAGATAACATCTATCAACCCTTAAAAGCTTACTATATTTTGCGGGTGCAAAAACTGGGGAAATAGTTCTTTATAGAACAGTATCAATAGTTTTACAGATAAGTGTTTTCCTAACTTACCAACCAATGTGGGTTTATTACTCAAATACACATATTTCTGATTCTCTCAGTGTGCCCACATTCACGTAGTAGTAGTGGTCAAGGGGTTCGGCTGTCCGTCACTGCTCACACCACAGATTCTAGCAACTTTCGCTGATCAACTGTTGTGTTACTCCATTCCATATCTCCATGAATATCTGTATCCAAGACAGATTCTCGCTATTACTGATTCTCTCCTCGTCCTCCTCCTCTTCGGCCATAATAACTGGGATTGCAGCTGCAACCAGGTTGTACCAGCGTACAGATTCACTGTGTTTGTGCTTCTATCCTCCTTTCCTCAGTTACACTTGGTCCTGTTGGTTGTTGCCTGACAATACCTCTAATTTGTAGTAGAGTGTTGGGTATGAGGTATTCAATATGATCTCCTTCAGAACCTTCAGCAGCCAGCACATCGGCTCGGTCATTCCCACATATCCCAACATGGGAGGGTATCCACAGAAACTTGATGACTCTTCCCTGATTGGTAAGTACTCACATAGCTCTCTTAATTTCAGCGACTATTGCAAGATTTTCTGCCTGATTTTTTACTTAGGCTTTGTAGTGCTTCTTTTGAATCGGTGCAAATCACTGCACCATTAGTGTTCCGTACAAGAAACCTTAGCGCCATAACAAATGGCAGTTAGCTCTGCTTGCGTTGAAGAGGCATAGTTCTCAATACGTGCTTTTTCTTCATTTCTGTTTTGGAAAGTATTATCCTTGATTACCGTGTATGCTGCACCAGCCCTGCCATTGACAGGATTAGATGACCCGTCAGTGTAGAATTGAATCTAGTTCATCTCGGCTTCTTTATAAATTTCCTAGAGATACTTGTGCCTCATTTCTTGTGGTAACATGTTGATTTTTTTCATCCCCATTTCATTGATGATGATCTTGCATGAGTATCATCCTCCCAGGGAGGTAACCTCTCTACAGGCATGAGCTCACGGGCTTGCTCAAGCAGGTGAAGCTCTTCAAGGTAGCAGACTGATCTGTGATGTCATTTTCTGCTTCGTCTGTTTCCCCCTGAAAGTAGCACAGAGCTCAGTTTTTTTCTTAGCAATATCATTGTAATGGGGATCTCTGGCTATCCTAATTGCAAGCTTAATTAGCATTCAGCTCCTGAATTCTGCTTTTAACACTGGGAAGGGACAACTCCTCTCGTAGATTAGACGTTTTAGCAGTTCTTGGAACTCCAAGAATGATTGTCATGGCTTCATTTTGAATGTTTTCAAGCCTTTTCATATCGCTTTGGGAGTAGATGCACAGAACTGGTGCGGCATAGTCTATGACGGAGCGCACATAGGCTGTGTACATCATTTTAGGCACGGCAATAGAGGCTCCATTCCAGGTCATAGCTTTCAGTGCCCTGAGTCGACTTTTGCATGTTCCTATGAGTTGATTGAGCTCCTCTTTCTTCCCTGTGTTAGAGCCGAC
>WNGS01036837.1:0-11002 GCA_020271785.1 Procambarus virginalis | reverse complement strand
AAAACTGAATCTGCTGTCAAGGACAAGTCATTCAATGGGACAAAGGGATGAACGTGAATTGTGTGCACAACCAAATGTACGTCTCCCAGCGCATGGAATTTGTGGGTTAAGGACAAAGATTCAGTGGTGCAGACGGCGTTCTAGAGGATTTGGGTTTGTAGAGTTTGCCAATGTTGAGGATTTCATGGCAGCCTGCAGACTACGTATGTTGAGTGTTGGTGGTTTAACAGCAGTGGTAAATGTTGCTAAGAATTCTCCACAGAGTATACATGTTACAAAATTTAACTATTTAGTGACAGAAGATGTTTTACGTCAAGCATTTGCTGACGCTCTGAATATTGATCCTGTTAAAAGCATAGTGAGAGTTAATGTAATTAGAGAAAAGGTGGGCCTGGATAAAGAAAGGTTTAGTATCGCCAAGAGGACCCTTCTTCGAAAAATTGAAGAATTTGCTCAGCCTGGTACATTTAGCTTAGAGGTAAGAGAGCCACGATCAGAAAAGGATATTAACTTCATAGCATTTTGTATGTTTAACAATTTAGATGTGGGATATACTGCATGTTCTGAGATGAATAAGGAATTTTATATATGCAATGAAAGAGTTTCAGTGAAGGTTGATATTCACAGTTCTTTATTCATTCGTAAGGATATATTTAAGATAAGTGGTGATGCAGTAAAGGAAGAAATTCAACATATTGAGAATGAAAGTAAAGAAGTAAAAATAAAAGTGAAATATTTGAAGAGTGAGAATGTGTCTGTGGAATTCCACACTGAGAGTGTTAATGCCTTGCTCAAGCTAGAAAACGTATTCAGGTGATCGTCAGGGGAGATATTATCGACTGTGAGACAATGATCAAGTTAGATTACTGTTTACACGAGAGGGTAGGAAAATGCTTCAAACTATCATGAATAATACAGGAGCTCTCATAGTAACTGATGATAGGGTAATGGCACTTTCCATCCATGGGTCATCAAGAAGCAGAATGAATGCAAAGGCTGATGTTGATGAATATCTACAGCAACTCTCTCAAGGTACTATAAAATATATTGATTTAAGGGCACTGGGAAGCCTCCAGGAGTCATGAAAGCACTGATGCTTAAATATGGAACAGATTTATATGGTATACAGACAACAGCAAACCTAACGACTGTTAATCTAGACCTTAGGAACCATCGAGTAAGAGTAATGGGATCAGATAAGGCCATTAATAAGGCAGTTGATATAGTGGACACAGTTATGAAAAGTCTAACAGGTAGTGGAGTGATTACGTCAAGTGACGATGACCCAGACTGTGTAACTTGCTTCTGTCCAGTTGAAAGCAAGGACCTCTTCAGGCTGGAATGTTGTGGTCATGCTTATTGCAAAGAATGCATCAAACTCCAAGTGGATACAGCCATCACCAGCAAAGACTTCCCCATAGTGTGTGGAAATGAGGGATGCTTGTCAAAGTTTGTGTGGAGAGACTTTGTAAATCTCTCACGTCAGGGACACATTACATTATCTAAGCTTGTGAATGCCTCTCTTAATTCATATGTGGCTCAGCACAAAAATGATTTCCACTATTGCACTACTCCAGATTGTCCCATTGTGTATAGGATACGAGAAGGTGGAGTCCCATTCTTTTGCCTGAATGTAATGTCAAAGTTTGCTCAAGTTGTCATGTTAATTATCATGATGGCCTCACTTGTATCATGTACAAGAAGGTGAATGAAGATGATAGTTTGGGTGCATGGTTGATGGAGGATATTAATAACAGAAAAATTTGTCCAAACTGCTCTACACCCATTGAGAAGATTTATGGGTGTAACAAAATGCTATGTTTAGGATGTAAGAAATGCTTATGCTGGACCTGTTTGAAAGTCTTAACACAGAAAGTGAATGTTATGGTCACCTTCAGACAGTGCATGGTGGATTTATGTAATCTATACAAGTTCATATTACAAGGATAGTGATATATTTTTAAGACAATGTTTAGGGTGTATCACATTACTGTACATAAATAATTCCTTTGATAAATGTACATCTAAGATGATATCTGCTGAAATACTGACTATACTTTATCATACTATACAATGATATCTGCTGAAGTACTGACTATACTTAACTATTACAGTTAAAATATTTCTATATTTCACACATTTCACTTGGTAGAATGATCACACCAGTGCCCTTAGGAAAGGGTAAGGAGGGTCATCATGTTAGAATGTGCCACGACAGTGAACAACTAATTATTAGGAGTACCACCCACCTGGGATCACCCCAGTTGAATCTTCATTTGTTTGTGTAATGAAATGAAGAAATAGTAGGCTAGCATGACCGCAGATATCCCTCACCCCATCTCTTGTCGTAATATATAATATTGATTTATAGAGAATGGTATACGTGATAATGTTGCATTGTTGGTGTGTATAAAAACCCCTAACTTCTAAGCTCCGCTTACTTTAAGTAGTACTGTATGTACAAGAAGGGGAATTCAGATTATGGTAGTTTATGTATATAGCAAATTGTTGTATTCAGAATGTCCTGGGACATTTAATATCTGCATAAAACTTTAGTATACTAATTAAAAAGAAAGTGTGAAGTACTGCGTTCCTTCCTATATCATGTTTCTGTGATTTTAAAACTAGCGGGTATTATTGTATTTATTTTTTATAATTTCTAATATAGTTTTCATATATGCATGCTGCTGTGCAGGATGTACTGTAGGAAGACCATAATGAATGCATGTAAGAATATCTCAACTCTTGTGTCTTTTTAATTACCTTGGAGTAGTTACAGGACGAGAGCTGCTCACTGTGTGAAGAATGGCTATACAAGTCAATGTAATTACTGAGTAACAAGTAAGATTGACAGTGTTTTCCCAATGACTTCATGTATGTTTTGGGATGGTTTACATAGAACTGATGCAAGATTTATTGGAAGCCCATATTAATACTGATTCAAAGGTTTTAGAATTGTATTTTTAACACTATTACAGGGCACATATACAGTGATAGCATGATAAGTCATGTAATGAATATGTAGTATGTATTGTTAAATTATTATACTGTATATATAAATGCCACACAATTTATGTTGACTGAGAGAAGCATTATGAGGATTGAAGCTAGGCTGTTGAAGAGACAACATTGAAAGTAGTTACAACTATTTCATATTTTTTTTTGTTTTTTGTAAATTAAAATTGTACACATGAACTAACATAAGTTGAGTGTCTTTATATACTGTATATATATATATATATATATATATATATATATATATATATATATATATATATATATATATATATATATATATATATATGTCGTACCTAGTAGCCAGAACGTACTTCTCAGCCTACTATGCAAGGCCCGATTTGCCTAATAAGCCAAGTTTTCATGAATTAATATATTTTCTCTAATTTTTTTCTTATGAAATGATAAAGCTACCCATTTCATTATGTATGAGGTCAATTTTTTTTTATTGGAGTTAAAATTAAGGTAGTAATATGACCGAACCTAACCAACCCTACCTAACCTAACCTAACCTATCTTTATAGGTTAGGTTAGGTTAGGTAGCCGAAAAAGTTAGGTAGGTTAGGTAGTCAAAAAACAATTAATTCATGAAAACTTGGCTTATTAGGCAAATCGGGCCTTGCATAGTTGGCTGAGAAGTGCGTTCTGGCTACTAGGTACATTATATATATATATATATATATATATATATATAATATATATATATATATATATATATATATATATATATATATATATATAGATTTTGACACTACTGGTAAATCAGCCAATTTATAAATTCTTCTCTGGTTGCTGTTCCAGTTGAATTTATTCAACATACAGCAATACAGGTATTTTAAGGAAATATGGTTAATGCCTGAAGTGTATTTCATAGGTAAATTGTGCTCATTCAAAGCATCAATAAATTTTATAATTTTGAACATAAATTTTGTATTTATTTCCCGATACATACTGGGTAGTTTACACTGATACAGGAAAGTCTGTTTGGGCGATTTGGATATGTGAATTAAGTACAGTATACTGTACTTAATTGTACAGTCCGGAGACTGATGGCTGCCTACTACTACTACTACCTTTTATACCTTGATCAAAACTGGATTACATTTATTGTCACCTGTAAATAAGATGTAAAATATTGAAGTGCTTCAGCATTTAGTAATACAGAGGTCAAACAGCTGTATGTAGGCTATTGAACTTGTGTAATGCACATTACTGTATTACTTTATTCACATTGTGTTCTGCCAGTGGCAACTCCATCCTTACATTCTTGTTTACAGTAGTCACAGCATTTAGGAACATAAGAATTAAGGAAACTGCAGACCTATCATACACAAAACAGCTACTTATATAATGTTTTATTGCTTTATTTGCATTCATAATAACTGGAAAATTCATAACTAATGTTCTGTAAAGTGCATAAGATAAGGTCAGGTATTGGAGAATTTACTGTATTTACCAGAGGTGAACCTCTTGGTTTACAGTGTACAGTATACATAGTCCAGAAACATTTAAGCACAATTGTGGCATAATCTGAAGCTTCCAAACAAAGTTAGGTATGACATTTGTATAATAATATTTTATTTATACAATAGATAACACATTGACAAGTTAAAGCTAAATGAATTGTGGGGTTCAGTCCCTGAGCCCATTATGTGCCTCTGTAACCCTTTCCACTACCGCCCACAAGATGGGTATGGGGTGCATAATAAATGAACTAAACTAACTAACTAAAGTGGTGTATGAGTCTTGGAATATCTAAAGTGTATTTGTGAACACTCAGGTGTCTGCGTCGCCAGGATGCCACGTTGTTTGAGAGAGATTTTGTGCTTTCAATAAAATTTAATAATAATAATTTTTGTGTTGGAGGACAGGCAGCCAATGTATATTATAATTTTAATTGTGTCGGGGAACAGGCAGCCACTGTATACATAGAGTACATGTTAGGCTTAAATTGAGGTCCTTCCCAGGATGCAGCCCCACAACAAGGCTGACTAACTCCTGGGGTACCTATATTCTTCTAGGTGAACAGATGCATTAGGTGATAGAAAATGCTCCCAACCATTACTGTCCCATCCTAGATTCAAACCTGGAATTCCTGATTGTGAGTCAAGAACGAAGCTAATTGGGCTACTGGGACCCTTATAATGACACTTTTCATGTCTCTACAAGTGTAGTTGTTGATTGTGGACATTTAGGCCTCAAAATTTCCAATACTTCTATGCTACTGCAGAATGGGTATAGTACTGTGCTTCACCCCAGTGGCTTAGTTGCCACGAGGGACATTAGTGTCCCTCCAGGCAACTAAAACGTATTATTGAGAGAACTGCTTTACAATATAACTTGAAACCATTCAAACTCTTACGTTTTACTTCTTTAAGCCTAACGTGTATGAATATGCTCTGGCTTCTTGTCCCCCAACACAATGAATTATGTTGTTGATTTAGGGGCGATGACAATAGTGGGGTTGGATGCGCCCCGGCGCACCCACGAAGAGTAATCATGAAGCCTAATAGTGAAATGAATATCGCTTATCCAGCCGTCCTCCAAACAAAGGCCAAAGTCCATTCCATGCACCCGCCAAACCCCCCTGTTTAAGAATGAAAACGGTTTACACACAACTCACAACTGATGACGTTCGAACACTTCCGGAACAAGTGTTTCGCTGACGACTTTAGTTCAAACAACAATGCTATAAATGCTTCACCCACGTACTACAAATACAAATAATCGCCAACAGAACCTAAACACCTAACCTAACCTATCTCTAAATATGCACAATATGCTAATATATAATAATATTAATTCATATTTGAGAAAAGTTCTATTTGACTGAACAGAATGTTAAAATTGATGAATATGTCTTGGGGTCGACCGCTGGATAGATGGACTTGGTCTGAAGACGGGTTGCCTTCAGCCGCCCACCACGGCTCAGGGCACACCATCCAAACAGTAGTACAGTATCATAATCCAAATAGCTTTGTAACAAATAGCTCTGCTATTCAACAAATCTCTAGTGTCATATATTCCCTGATATCCTTAAAAAAGCACGAGTAATGCCTTTTCATGAAGGAGGCGATAGGACAGACATAAGCAATTACAGACCAATATCAAATCTACCAATATTATCAAAAATATTTGAAAAAATTATTTATAAACAGCTCTACTCCTATCTCGTAAAATTCAACATACTAAGTTTCTGTCAGTTTGGCTTCCGCTCCCAAAAAACTACCAACGATGCAATTATTAGTGCTTGATATCATATACACAGTCCTTGACAAAAATTAGTTCCCAATTGGACTCTTCATTAACCTAAGAAAGGCTTTTGATTCTGTTAACCATAACTACCTCTTAAACTCCGCCATTATGGAGTCCGTGGCCTTGCCCTGAACTATATCCGATCCTATCTTAATGACAGACACCAATATGTAGCCGTCAATGATAAACCTCTCCTAATCTACCATTAACCGTTGGAGTGCCACAGGGCAGCATCCTAGGACTTCTGTTTTTATATACATCAATGATCTGCCTAATACCTCTAACATTCTTAAACCTATATTGTTTGCTGATGATACCACCCTCATGTACTTAGACCCTAACCCACTCATATTAAATAATGTTGTAAAGAACGAATAAAAAAAAAAAGTCCACTTGTGATGTCAAGCAACAAACTCACACTAAACATAGAAAAGACCTACTACATCTTATTTGGAAGCAAATCAACAATTAGTGCACTTCAGCTTCAGATAGACAATGTTAACATCAGCAATAAAAAGGATGGAAAGTTCCTTGGCCTACACTTAGACTCAACTTCAGCACCCACATACAACACAAAAAAGTGTGAAAAACGGTTAGAATTTTTTCTAAAATCAGATATTAAGTTCAAAACTTGCTCTCCTCTCATTATACTGCGTGCTAATCTATCCCTATCTTACATATGGTATCTGTGCATGGGTTCAACCACTGGAAACTACCTCAAGTCCATCATCACCCAGCAAAAATCTGCTATCAGGACAATAACAAAGTCTGCTTTCAGACAACACTCAGCCCCTGTTTAAATCCCTCAACATGCTAAACATAATCTCATTCCACACATTCTCTTGTGCCATTTACATGTTCAAAACCTTGTCCTAGATGCAAACCCTGATCTGAAACTCTCCCTGGACAGATGTAATAGGACCCATTATCACCACACTAGAAAAATACATATATCTTTGATATCCCAGGGTCAAACTAAATCTGTGTAAACACTCTATGCAAATTAAGTGACCTAGTCTACGGAACTCACTCCCTAACGAATTAAAAAGCTGTCCAACCAACGCCTGAATCAAAAGTAACACCAAAAAGTACCTAATTTCATCATAGATTTCTACCTAATGCTTCACACTCGCACTGTATCGGTGCTACACCAAAATATGTACCCGAGCCATATTACTTCACCGTTGTAATCACTGCTATATCCTTATATCATGGTTGTATATGTGGAACGTAAATTTACTAGAATGTACCTAAAAATAATCCTCAAATTATGCTACAATGTACCAGTCGATTATCCTCAAATTTTACTAAAATGTACCTACTAATTTTCTTCAGGTTTTCTTACAATGCACCTGTTAACCTTTCTCAATTTTGCTACAATTACCTACTTAAAATTATCTGTTAGATTAAGGACCTGCCCGAAACGCTATGCGTGTTAGTGGCTTTACAAGAAGGTATAAACATCAATGCTATGTACTCTATAACCCAATGTACCTTCTTGTATATATATAAATAAATAAACTCAAATATATAAATTAATAAAATAGAGACACAAGGTGATGGGGCGGCTCCCAGGTGGCGCGTCCAGGCGTCCACTGGTCGTCAAGGTTGAACCAGCAGGAGTCTCACAATGAATTATAATATGTATACATGTGTATACGTGGGCAGCAGACATTCCTTTAAGCATATTTGGTTAAATATGATCGCATTGCTGACGTTGTTGATCTTATAGTATAAACTTTCTGTGCTTTTAACTTTTTTCTTACTCTAGGGATTAAGAAGATCAGTCAAGTTACAAAATTCATCGTAAAGAAATTTGAATAATTATTGAAAGGGATTCTTTTTTATACAAGAGATTGTTCCACTCTGGAACATCTTCAGGTAAGGAAGGGAGGAGAGGAATACACAAGGCACATTTATCTTAAATGCACATGTGAAAGAGGTGAAGTTGGTAGAGAGTAAGGTGAAGTACTCAGACAAAGGTCAAGCAACAGGGTAATAATGGGGGTGGATGCCGATGTAACATTGGGTAAGGCAGTGAGCTGGAGAACTATTGAGATGTTACCCTGAGATGTTACCCTGAGATGTTACCCTGAGATGTTACCCTGGGATGTTACCCGGGATGTTACCCCGGGATGTTACCCTGAGATGTTACCCGGGATGTTACCCTGGGATGTTACCCTGAGATGTTACCCTGAGATGTTACCCTGAGATGTTACCCTGAGATGTTACCCTGAGATGTTACCCTGAGATGTTACCCTGAGATGTTACCCTGAGATGTTACCCTGAGATGTTACCCTGAGATGTTACCCTGAGATGTTACCCTGGGGTGTTACCCTGAGATGTTACCCTGAGATGTTACCCTGAGATGTTACCTGAGATGTTACCCTGAGATGTTACCCTGGGGTGTTACCCTGAGATGTTACCCTGGGGTGTTACCTGGGATGTTACCCTGAGATGTTACCCTGAGATGTTACTGAGATGTTACCCTGAGATGTATGCTCAGGTCGGCATTTCATGTGTGTATTTAAGATAAATTTTAATTGGTGCCACTACAAGCAAGAGCTGTAATTCTGCCTCAGCTCAGTTACAACCTTCTCCTAGTTAGTTTAGTTCATTTATTATGCACCCCATACCCATCTTGTGGGCGGTAGTGGAAAGGGTTACAGAGGCACATAATGGGCTCAGGGATTGAACCCCACAATTCATTTAGCTAAGCAAGTTACAATCTTGATGAGCTAGTTACAAAATTCATATAAGTCGTCACATCACAATGGGTTCGAGATCGACCTCAAATACAGGTTCTAAATTAAGCAACTGACATATGTGGGAGCTAGTGTCACAATTTATATGTTTGTCCTGCACACCGCCTCCCATCCAGTGGGCAGCGGTGGATAGGTTACAATCACTCAGTTACTACCTACAGTTAGCAAACTGGGGATATTTGGCTAAAATTCTGGTAGCAGATCATTTTGAATGAAATATTTACAATCGCTGGAACATTGGTTATAGAATGTCTCTAAATTCACGTATCTTTCGCACTCCATCACATAGTGACGGAGGGTGTGCGAATGTATTATACATATATAAAACGCTGAACTGTAATGCCAATCTGACCTCAAAAGCTTCATTGAAAGCTGTAACAGAACCCATGAGCACCACACCAGAAATAAATACAGTTTTGATATTCCAAGAGTACGACTTAACCAAACTAAAATGCTCTACAAATCAAGGGACCCAGAATGTGGAATGACCTTCCCAACCATGTTAAAGACTGTACCTCTCTCAACCAGTTTAAGATTAAAACTAAAACACTACCTGTTAAACTCCCTGTAACCTACCTTACCCTCTATTGTCAACCCATGTCTTATTTTTTTTTTTTTCTTATTCAACGCTGTTTGTCTACATATTGTATTTGTGCTGCTTTTCAGTCATGTTCCCCCCTTTTTTTGTACCTTTATTTGTATCTGTTCTCAAAACATTTTATTCTTTTTGTTCAATTAGCATTAAGTTTTAGATATTAATGTTTTCTTGCCCGAAACGCATTGCGTATAGTGGCTTTAGGCATTGTATGTACTAGCTCTATCTATAAATCGATCAACTTATGTAAAATCTCTCTATGTATGTACCTTTCCTGAATAAACATTTATTATTTATTTATTTATTATTAATAATTTTGTTGACACAGTTTACATTGGTCAGGTCAGAATTCCCAGAGATACTTGTAACCGAGTCTAAGCCGAGCAGTAAATAAATAAAATAAATAAATATGTTTATTCAGGAAAGGTACGTACATAGAGAGATTTACATAAGTTGATCGATTTATAGATAGAGCTAGTACATACAATGCCTAAAGCCACTATTACGCAATGCGTTTCGGGCAAGAAAACATTAATATCTAAAACTTAATGCTAATTGAACAAAAAGAATAAAATGTTTTGAGGACAGATACAAATAAAGGTACAAAAAAAGGGGGGAACACTGACTGAAAAGCAGCACAAATACAATATGTAGACAAACAGCGTTGAATAAGAAAAAAAAAAAAAAAAAATAAGACATGGGTTGACAATAGAGGGGTAAGGTAGGTTACAGGGAGTTAACAGGTAGTGTTTAGTTTAATCTTAAACTGGTTGAGAGAGGTACAGTCTTTAACATGGTTGGGAAGGTCATTCCACATTCTGGGTCCCTTGATTTGTAGAGCATTTCTAGTTTGGTTAAGTCGTACTCTTGGAATATCAAAACTGTATTTATTTCTGGGTGCTCATGGGTTCTGTTACAGCTTTCAATGAAGCTTTTGAGGTCAGGATTGGCATTACAGTTCAGCGTTTTATATATGTATAATACACATGAGAGAATGTGCAGTGACTTAATATCTAAACATATTGAGAGATTTGAGTAGGGGTACCGAGTGATGTCTGGGGCCAGAGTTGGATATTGTCCTAATAGCAGCTTTGTGTTGAGTAATTAGAGGACGTAAATGATTTGGGTAGTAGAAAACCCAAGCACAAATACCATAGTTGAGATATGGATAGATGAGGGAGTAATAGAGAGTCACCAGGGCAGGGCGGTGGTACATAATATCTATAAATAAATAAATAAATATGTTATTCAGGAAAGGTACATACATAAAGTGATTTACATAAGTGGATTTATAGATAGAGCTAGTACATACAATGCCTAAAGCCACTATTACGCAATGCGTTTCGGGCAAGAAAAACATTAATATCTAAAA
>WNGS01036836.1:0-76324 GCA_020271785.1 Procambarus virginalis | reverse complement strand
CTCAGAATGGAAGCAAGTCGACGAAGAACTCTGTAGGGTAAAGCAGGTCCTAGTCAACAACGACTTCTCCAATGGTTTTAATAAATAAATAAATATGTTTATTCAGGTAAGGTATATAAATACAAGTGAGGTTAAATTAATGGATCGAATTATAGGTAGAGCTAGTACATACAATGCCTAAAGCCACTACAACGCAATGCGTTTCGGGCAGGGAAGTTTTGTTTCGGTTTTGTTGAAGACATCATAAGAAGGAAAGTGAAACGCCATGCAACCTCTGAAGAGACAACTAATACAACACCTATACCCCCTATTAGACTATTTTACAGGAACTTCTTTTCCACAGCTCATAAAACGAAGGAAAGGGTCCTGAAAGATATTGTTAATAGAAACGTTATCCCTACAGACAAAATCAGAAGATACAATTGACGATTTACTATAAAACCAAGAAAACGGCCAGCCTACTCATGAGAAACTCTCCGACACAGAGCAGAACGCTCTAAAAGAGACCAACGTCGTCTATGCCTTCAAATGCCCTCTTGGGGACTGTAAGCCTAAAAAAACTCAGTATATAGGCAAGACAACAACATCTCTTTCCAGGCGTTTAACGATGCATAAGCAACAGGGCTCCATTAAGGAACATATAATCTCTTCCCACAACCAAACCATCACCAGAGAAATCTTAGCAAACAACACAGAAATCATCGATAGATACAGCGACAGCAGGCGGCCTTGACAACTGCGAGGCACTACACATCAAGAAGTCTACACCAGCAATCAACAGCCAATTAATGCACAACTATATTCTACCCACTTCAAGACTCCGCTCCAATATAGAAGCATCAAGAAATATGGGCCAATAGGCCCTCTGCAGTTACTTCCATCCTTCCCTTTAGCTTATGACTGTGGCTGAGAGCACGGCCGACATAAGCGTTAACAACACTCCTCTTGAACCTGTCTGGGCAGTCACTGTAGGCATTTAGGCACATTCCTATGTTTGTTTCCTTAGCGTAGACTACAGTGTATAAACCTCCGCTCCTTTCCATGACTGTTACATCTAGAAAGGGCAGCTTCCCATCCTTCTCCATGTCGTAAGTGAAACGCAACACAGAATTCTGCTCAAATGCCTCCTTCAGCTCCTGCAGATGTCTGACATCAGGTACCTGTGTAAAAATGTCGTCAACATACCTGCAGTATATGGCCGGTTTCAAGTTCATGTCGACTAAGACTTTTTTCTCGATAGTACCCATGTAGAAGTTCGCAAACAGGACACCTAGGGGAGAACCCATGGCGACCCCATCTACTTGCTTATACATGTGCCCATCCGGGCTCAAGAAGGGTGCCTCTTTAGTACAAGCTTGAAGTAGTTTCCTTAGAATATTTTCTGGAAATATTTTCCCAGAAAATATTGGCCCCCACTGGCGGGTCAGCTAAATCAGATCCGCACTCCAGTGCAGAAGGATGACACCTCCAGGGGATGTTCTGCCACCACCACAGCCGGCGGCACATTGTGGATATCCACCAGCACCTGAGGCGCAACTACATCCTCACACAGGGGTTCCACAGGGCTCTGTACTCGGACCCATCCTGTTTCTAGTATATGTAAACGACCTTCCAGAGGGTATAGACTCATTCCTCTCAATGTTTGCTGCTGATGCAAAAATTACGAGAAGAATCAAAACAGATGAAGATAGACAGAGACTACAGGACGACCTGGATAAACTGGAGGAATGGTCTGGAAAATGGCTGCTAAAGTTCAACTCAAGAAAGTGTAAAGTAATGAAATTAGGCGAAGGGAGCAGAAGGCTGAACAAAAGGTACCATCTGGGAGGTGAAATCCTACAAGAGTCAAATACAGAGAATGATCTGGGGTCGATATCACACCGAACCTGTCCCCAGAGGCCCACATCAAAAGGATATCATCAGCGGCATATGCTAGACTGGCCAATATAAGAACTGCCTTTAGAAACTTGTGTAAGGAATCGTTCAGGACCCTGTATACCACTTATGTAAGACCAATTCTGGAGTATGCAGCTCCAGCCTGGAGTCCATACCTAGTTAAACACAAGACGAAGTTAGAGAAGATTCAGAGGTATGCCACCAGACTGGTCCCGGAACTGAGAGGAATGAGTTACGAGGAAAGGCTAAGGGAGCTGAGCCTCACAACCCTGAAAAATAGAAGAGTAAGAGGAGACATGATAACCACCTACAAAATTCTCAAGGGAATTGACAGAGGGGGACAAAGACAAACTCTTTAGCACAGGTGGAACACGAACAAGGGGACACCACTCTGACACTAAAAAAGTTCTTTCTAATATCTCTGTGGCTCATTTGGGCACTCAGTTTCCACCTGTGTCCCCTAGTGCGTGTGCCCCTTGTGTTAAACAGCCTGTTGATAAAGACAGGCTGTTTAACACAAGGGGCACACGCACTAAGGGACACAGGTGGAAACTGAGTGCCCAAATGAGCCACAGAGATATTAGAAAGAACTTTTTTAGTGTCAGAGTGGTTGACAAATGGAATGCATTAGGAAGCGATGTGGTGGAGGCTGACTCCATACACAGTTTCAAGTGTAGATATGATAGAGCCCATTAGGCTCAGGAAACTGTACACCTGTTGATTGACGGTTGAGAGGCGGGACCAAAGAGCCAGAGCTCAATCCCCGCAAGCACAACTAGGTGAGTACAACTAGGTGAGTACAGGTGGAAACTTAGTACCCTGATGAACCACAGAGACGTTAGAAAGAATTTTTTAAGTGTCAGGGTAGTTAACAAATGGAATGCATTAAGTAGTCTTGTGGTGGAGGCAGACTCTGTGAACGCCAAAAAATCCGGACTCCACCTGCCAAAGATTATTGGGGAATATAAACCTGTATACGCGTATGGAAATGTCAAGACACACAAGCCTGGAAACCCACTTCGGCCAATCATCAGCCAGATACCCACACCCACGTACAGAGTGGCGAAGCGACTCAATGGCTTGCTGACTCCTTATGTCCCTTGCGCCTTCAGCCTGAAGTCTCCAAAGGAATTTGTTGACTTACTGCGGGGAACATGGGCCACAGGGATAAGAGCCTCGTTGGACGTATAATCACTGTTTACCAACGTACCTATGGATGAAACAATCGGGATGATAGCGGACAGAGTGTATCGTGATCCAGCCTGTACTCCTCTTGACATACCAGAAAACATTCTAAGGAAACTACTCCAAGCTTGTACTAAAGAGGCACCCTTCTTGAGCCCGAATGGGCACATGTATAAGCAAGTAGATGGGGTCGCCATGGGTTCTCTCCTAGGTGTCCTGTTTGCGAACTTCTACATGGGTACCACCGAACAAAAGGTCTTAGTCGACATGAACTTGAAACCGGCCATATACTGCAGGTATGTTGACGACATTTTTACACAGGTACCTGATGTTAGACATCTGCAGAAGCTGAAGGAGGCATCTGAGTGGAATTCTGTGTTGCGTTTCACTTACGAGATGGAGAAGGATGAGAAGCTGCCCTTTCTAGATGTAACAGTCATGGAAAGGAGCGGAGGTTTCCACACTGCAGTCTACACTAAGGAAACAAACATAGGAATGTGCCTCAATGCCAACAGTGACTGCCCAGACAGGTACAAGAGGAGTGTTGTTAATGCTTATGTCGACCGTGCTCTCAGCCACAGCTCAGGACGGAAGCAAGTCGATGAAGAACTCTGTAGGGTAAGGCAGGTCCTAGTCAACAACGGCTTCTCCAATGGTTTCGTTGAAGACATCATAAGAAGGAAAGTGAAACGCCATGCAACCTCTGAAGAGACAACTAACACAACAACTGTACCCCCTATTAGACTATTTTACAGGAACTTCTTTTCCACAGCTCATAAAACGGAGGATAGGGTCCTGAAAGATATTGTAATAGGAACGTTATCCCTACACACAAAAATCAGAAGATACAATTGACGATTTACTATAAAACCAAAAAAACGCCCAACCTACTCATGAGAGACTCTCCAGACACAAAGCAGAACGCTTTAAAAGAGACCAATGTCGTCTATGCCTTCAAATGCCCACTTGGGGACTGTAAGCCTCAAAGAACTCGGTATATAGGCAAGACAACAACATCTCTTTCCAGGCGATTAACGATGCATAAGCAACAGGGCTCCATTAAGGAACATATAATCTCCTCCCACAACCAGACCATCACCAGAGAAGTCTTAACAAGAAACACAGAAATCATTGATAGATACAGCGATAGCAGGCGGCTTGATATCTACGAGGCACTACACATCAAGAAGTCAACACCAGCAATTAACAGCCAATTAATGCACAACTATATTCTACCCACTTCAAGACTCCGCACCAATATAGAAGCATCAAGAAATATGGGTCAATAGGCCCTTTGCAGTTACTTCCATTCTTCCCTTTAATTTACCCAATATTATACCCATTGTTTCGTGTTCTGTCTTGTGTTGAAAGTTTGTTTTCACCTCATCCAAAACTGTTGTAACATATCACCTCACCCAAATGCAGGTACATAAAATGAAAGCCGTTTAAATTATAGCATAGTAGAACTCTGTTTAGTGTTTGCAGGTTATAGTTGTGTGTGTTTGTAAACTAAAGTCTTTGAAAATTTAATAAGTTATTACGAAACGCGTTCAAGTGTCGCGTCAGACTAGAAATAAAAATGAATTTTGGAGAATTGAGTTTTCAATTGCCATCGACAGTGAAAAGAAACATAAGAAATACTGAGAAAATTCGTGTTAGAATTATTAATTAATCTTACTTTTTCGGTATATATATATATATATATATATATATATATATATATATATATATATATATATATATATATATATATATATATATATATATATATATATATATATATATATAAGGAAAAACCAGCCTATGACTGCAATAACATAAATATCAGCATAAATATTCCTTGATAAACAACAATGATCAATCTATCTCCCTATCGGTCCTTGAACACATATGTATGTCTCTGCAGGTAATCCAGCCTGCGGTTGTAACTCTATACTTCAGTATAAGTACTCCTTGGCACAAAAATGGTAACCAATCACACACCTTTCACTGCGTCTTGCACGCTAATGACAACCAAACACTCTACCAACTCCCTACAAGTAGTCGATAAGAACTTTTTTCCACATCTGGAAGTTCACTACTCTGACATCTTCATGTTTTCCTAGAATCGTCAACTAGGGACTTACACAGCTCTCCCGGCTGCTACACCATGAAGTCTTCCTTGAGCAACAATGGTGCTTCACCACTGCAATTACAAAAGCATGTGAAATTTCATTCCACTGCTCCTCTTCTCACAGCTTGAGGTCCTGCTTCTCACTGTATGGCTGCTCTTCCACAGATCTCAGTACCTTCCACAACCTTGGAGTCTCATCAACTACTCCCTCTCTGCTGGCTTAGACGTTCTCAGCAACTCCTTCCCCAGACAAACCTGCAACCCATTTGCATGCCAGTAAAAATGTTCCTCTACAAACATATAACTAACATAAAGTTCACAATAAATGTTTTACTTGACATCTCCCTGCTCTCTACATGCTGTGAGGTGACTCCCCCACGTTTGGGCTGGTCCATTTTCTGCCCTCCCTGGGAGCCCTCCTCTTCCCGGGCGGCCCTCTCACTCAGTCGCCCGCCAGCGGTTGGAATGGACGGACGTCGCTCTGCCCTCCAAGACGTTCCTCCATCTTTACTCTCTTATTTTGGCCTTCTGCCTCATCAAAACATGCGTACTCACAAACAATTACTATGATCGCTGGGCACACGATCAAATACAGACAATCACTATTAACTAGTTAAATTTGGGCTTACCACAATAAGGTCTCCTGCAGGGCGCTCTCCCTCTCAATGGTGCAGACCAGGGCGCTCCCATGGCCCATGAAAATGTCTCTGGGCGGCTTCACAACTCTCCCTGCCGTCCGGGACTTGAGACCACACGTTCCCAGCTCGATTCCACAGCTGAAACGTCTGCACACTTCCTTCCTCTTGAAGGGGAACTGGGGGTTCCTCCCTGACAGGAGCTCAACGGAGCGCAACTTCCCCTCACGATGTCTGGTGCTCAAGTGAGCTCAAGCTCCTTTCAAGCGAGCCTCACACCTCCAGCAAACTCTCCACATCTCATGTCAAGTCATTTACTTATATTCTTGATCACTGCCCATACTCTTAAACTATTTATCAAATCTAACCAATTATTTTACGTCTATACTTCTTTGACCTCTTATTTAGGTCAGGTCTTGCAGAATAATTCTCAAGGGAGACTCGTTTTTCAGCTACCTGGGATCATAACAGGAGGTAGAACAACATCCCCAGCAACCACCCCCACCAACTCGTCCTGTGTCAGCAGGGCTGGAAAATCCCCTTCTTGAATATATGCACACGGTCAGCCGCGACCACGACGCACTGCAGCCGCCAGGTGACCTTACTGACCACAACGATAACATGGACGGGGCTGACTTCTTTACAAACATCCAATTGTAAACCCTATCAGGGACAACGAAGAAGGAACACTTCACGCCCGGGACAACGTCAAAGTCCTGGTGTCATCAAGCATCCCCGCACAGTGGGCGGTTGTGACCTTGTCTCACCGGACACTCAGCACTTTCTCAAACCGCCTGGTCAACAGCTCATCCAACAATTCAAACGGCGCTCCATGCACCGCCATGTAACTCAGTCACCCCCCATCAGGCAGAGGGAAATAACGCCTCTCACACCGATCGAGGAACTCTTGAAACACAACTTGATGGTGAAATTTAGCCACCTCTTAACGATCCTGAAGAAGCTACACACCAATCAGATCGGCCAACTTGACATGGAGCACGTCCACCAAAGCTAGACCAACCAGCGTGTGGTCCACTGGCAGAGAAAACTCTAAACCAGCCGAAGTGGATCTCTTCAGGGGAGGCAAACGCGTACCCATCTTGTAAGACTCACTCCAAACGGGCAGGCCACCAAAGCATGCCCGCAAGCTCCATACGTCCGTCTCCATTTCTGGCCGCGCACCAATCTTCCGACGTTGTCTGGTCTGTGGTCTGCGTGTCTGGTAATCCACGTTGTTAACCGTAATGTTTCGAAGTGCTGTTGGCTGTGGGTGAAAGATTGTCTAACAGTGTTGCTGGAAAACCTGGATGACTGCCTGGTTCATGAAGTTTCTGTCGTTGTGAGTAAATGTGTTTGAAAGTGGTGTACTTGCGTTTCTTGACTTTTTAAAGGAAGTTACAAAAATTCTTCAGAGTTTGTTTTTGTGCTGTTTTGCCATTATTACTAGGCATGTCAAGGGCAAGGGTGATCATCGACCAGGCTAATGAGTATGTGATTGCAGAGTATAGTGAGGCCGAAAAGTACGTGGCCATGTCTGTGCTGGTTTTGTATGAATCTGTTTTGGTAGCGTGTGATACGTCTCTTGGATCGCATGGAAGGGGTAAAAGAGTATCTTCTGTGGGTGATGAGCAGTGTTTGTTGAAGCCGACGCATGTGTGACTGTCTTGTCTAAGGTGTAGTTGGGTGTCAATGACCTCCGGGTGTCTTTCCATCATATGTGAATGTTAGGTCTGTCTCTTGCACGCTCTGTGAATGCTGCCCAGTCACCTCTGCTGTATGGTAAACGTGGGAGGCCTTGAATGACGATAGAGTTTTTTGGGATACAGAGAGACAGGAATGTGGTCCGAACCTATGAAGGGGTCGGGAGTTGTGTGGTGTAGGTAGACTTTTTCCACCTTAGGAAAAGTCCTTAGGTGGGTCAGAGATTTATTATTATTAACATCTTTATTAACAAAATTTAATTACAATTTTGCCTAATCTGAGGAATTCGATTAAGTCTTATTGGAGTGAGGATAATGCTGGTATTCACTGTCACACAAGACAGAGGATCATACACTAGGCAATTGGTCGGAACAGTAGGTTGAAGCCCATGTATCATGGTTACAATCAATGTTTCAATGTACGGATATGTAAATACAACTTTCTATTGGTCACTGCCACATAAGGGCAGGGATGGGTTCATAAGAGATGCAGCTTAAGATTAATATAAATAAAATTGTTCTTATTTCTTTCAAATGGACAAACGAATTTTGGATAAATTAAACAAATCCACAAGGGCCGTGACGAGGATTTGAACCTGCGTCCGGGAGCATCCCAGACACTGCCTTAATCGACTGAGCTACGACAGGGTAAAAGAGTTGAAACCGAAGTTCTACTGAACTTACTGAATCCCGCAACCTCTCCGAGGCACAAACCAGGATTTTACACAACTTCCCCCTGCACTCGAGCTATGTCAATAGGCCGTTTGGATAAATTGTTAGGATGTCGTCCAGTACTCCAGATTCAATGAAACAGTAACACATTTGGTGGTACAATAGGCCAGGAGGTCTAAAATCTTTTACGGTTTCACATTCAACAATATAGTGTTCTAGTGAATGCATTAAAGGTTTGTCATGGAGTTTACAATCTGAACATTTGGGTAGTGGCTCAGCCTCACTAACCTGCCAGATGTTCCTATACCCAAGGCGAATTCACGCAATGACTACATCATATTGCCTGGTCCGGCTACTGTGCTGATCATACAAATACCTATTATTACACAAGTTGTCATAGCTTTTAATACTGCAGCTTTCAGTTCTCTGGCCATGTCTTAGTTCTACTAAACCTGAAGTAATTTCTTTAATTTCTATGTTTCTAATAAATTCATTAGATAATGCAAAGTCGCAATCAGTGTTTTCTTTCCTGCAATCCTTATTGGCCAACTTATATACGAAGTCATATTTTCCAATTCCATCATGGGATGGGATCCACACAAATTTTATACAATGGTTATTATCATTGGCAAAAATTACTTTCCATTTAATATTACAAGCATAAATTGTGATGGGTTATTTAAAGACTGCAGAGCACTTTTAGTCACAAAATATCACCTCACCCCCCATGGAGCTTAACGTATTTAGTAGCTAGATAAATACCCAATAGCTCAGTCTGTCATGCTTTCCCAGTCGTTCAATCTCTGTGTACTAGGCATGATCATTTCATTCCCTTTATATACTGCCCATGCACAACCTGTTCTACGGGTGCCTAATTGCACAGATCCATCAGTAAAGGTATAGGATTCAGTTGGTTTGAGATTTTGAAGATGACTGTCAATAGTTTCTAGTGTTATACATCTCATAGTTTGTGTTATACATTTGTTTTACACTGATGGGTGTATAATGTATAAAGACCTACACATCTTTCCTATGGGGAATATAGTGAACAGTTTTATCAAGACAAAGAGACATTCAGTTTCATAAGATTATTGGCACAACAACTGAGCCACACACTGTAAGGCGCTTTTTGCGGTAGAGTGATTGAACAGTCAGAATTGTTTAGAATGGATCTCAATTTAATTTGAATAGAGTTGGGGGAACCATTATTTTTCAAAGTTTTGGCACAAAACATAGTTTTATGTTGAACTATTCTCTCGTAAATAGAAGGTAATCTTAGTTTCGTTCTCATGTTAACAATTCTGACAGTTCTAGGACAACCCAGGATGATGCATATGGCATTTTTTTGTACTACATCTAGGCCTTGTAGTTGTTTAGGTGTCAAATTAAGAAGATGCAAGGCATAATAATCAACAACAGATCGTTTAAAGGCAACATAAAAACTACGAGCATATCTTATGTTAATGCCAAATCCTTAACTCAGAGTTTTGAGAGGTTTAAGTCGCCCAACAAGTTTTTGCGAAGGTTGCTGATGATATTTGTATCAGTAACCTCGATTCTAAAAAATCTAAGACTCAAAAGTCTCCACGGGCACTCCATTAATAGTATAGTTAACATGAAGAGAATGGGAAAAGAGAGCTCTTGTATTATCAACAGATTTTATGAGGCCACATTCTACTACTTTCTTGGAAAATACATCAAGTAATGTTTGTAGTCTGTAGTCTTTACTGTTTGCCATAATACAAATATCATCAGCATAACATATAACAGTTTCAGTAGATTGTACAGGCATATCATGAATAAGTTTGCGCATAAGTACATTAAAGAGCATAGGGCTTAAGACACAACCTTGAGGTGTGCCTAGTTCGAATGCCTCCGTTCCTGTACTTTTAACTCCTTTAAATAGGACACTAGCACGCTTGTTGGATAGGTAGCTCTTTATCCAATTCAGAAGATTACCTACGATTCCAAATTCAGCAAGTTTCTCTAATATTATTTCGCCATTTGCTACATCGAAAGCCGAGTTTAGGTCAATAAAGGCTGCCTGTGTCCTATCCTGGGAGTGTACAAAATATTCAGCAAAACATGGTTGTGTACAACACTTGGGCATAAACCCATATAGGTTAGGAGCCAATTTTTCTTTGACCTGAAAAATGACTCGACAGAGAACTCCAAGACAAGACTTTACAAATGCAAGATGTAAGGGAAATGGGTCTGAATTTTGAGAGTTACGTATAGGAATTGGTTCTACGAGACTTTGTGACCATTTCTTTGGCAAGATACTTTGTGAGAGGCTCATTTAATAGAGGTCAATCAGAGGGTGGCTAAGGACATCATTCAGTAAGCTCAAGGTGTTAAAAGTTATACCATCCTCACCAGGGGCAGTTTGTTTAGGTTTCCCTAATGCTGATTGGGTCAGTGATTCTCTCTCAAGAAGGAAGCAGAGGGGGGAGAGAGGTTATAAGTGGAGTACTACAAGGGTCGCTTATAGGTCCCATACTGTTTCGAATTTGTCAATCACCTGACAGGAAATTGGTGCCATCATATCAATATTTACAGATGATGCAAAGTTTGAGAAGTCTCAGGACAGTTGCAGATTGTGAGGCACTTAATCAGATTTGGACACACTTAAAACATTTCAGAAAAAACTGGCTGCTAGAGCTAAGCATGGCCAAATGCAAAGTTATGAGGATTGGAACAGGCACACTAAAACCAGTATAAAAGTATAGGAAAAAAAGGGAAAACTGATTCTTACATGAGAAAGGAAGAAAGTCCTAGTAGTGGACATAACCCATTTGTGATGTCAGATGCCCACATTAGCAGAATAACAGCTTCATAATGGCATACTGGGCCAACATCCGAGTATCCTTCAGAAATTTAAACATGAGGGCTTTCCGATACCTATATACAGCGAAGGTGAGAGCCACACATGAATATGCATCCCCGGCATGGAACTCTTACCTGTAAAAGGACAAGAAGAAACTAGAAAAGGTCCAAAGATATGCAACGAGACTTGTTCCTGAGCTGAAGAGTTTAAGCTATAAAATAAGACTGAGAGAACTGGACCTTACCACACTGGAGGAAAGGAGAGATGAGGGGGGAACTGATAGCAATATATAAGATTCTAATGAAAATGGACAAGGTAGACAAAGCAATATTGTTGAAAGCTAGGAACAGCAGAACGGGGGGGTTAAAGAAGGAAATTACAGACGCAAATGAGTCACAGGGACGTCAGAAAGACCTTTTTTCAGTCTCAGAGCTGCCAGTAAGTGCAACTGGTTAGACGTAAAGACGTTGAAGATAAATCGAATCAAAGTTTTAAATGGAAATATGATAAATGAGAGGGAAAGAAGACATTGCATTAATCTTAGAACGTTTAAAAGGCGTGGGGGGGGGGGGAGGTGGCTAGGAGCCTAGCTTGACCCTGCAGGCACATTTTGGTGAGTACATCTAGGAGAGTTCGCACAAACACATACACGCACACACACACGTCCTAGCAACCAAGTGGGCAGCACTCTAGGGTCGTAGTTCAAAGGACCCGGATTCGATTCCCGATCGAAGCAGAAACAAATGGGCAGAATTTCTTTCACCTGATGATTAGTTCACGTAGCAGTAAATAGGTACCTGGGAGTTAAACAACTACTGTGGCCTGTATCCTGGGAATGTGTGTGTGTGTGTGATGGAAACACATGTAGATGATATGACAGGAAAAATGGGTCTTCATTCGGTAATTAGACAATCGACGATAAGAAAGGCGGGGCCCAAGAGTTAAGAGTTCGACCCTACAGGTACACAGTACGCTGAACATAATACACTAGACACGACGCTGAACACCGTAACCGGTTACTGTACCTGGCCCCTGGCCTAGACCCCCAACACACACACAGGACGCTGAACACCGTAACCGGTTACTGTACCTGGCCCCTGGCCTAGACCCCCAACACACACACAGGACGCTGAACACCGTAACCGGTTACTGTACCTGGCCTCTGGCCTAGACCCCCAACACACACACAGGACGCTGAACACCGTAACCGGTTACTGTACCTGGCCCCTGGCCTAGACCCCCAACACACACACAGGACGCTGAACACCGTAACCGGTTACTGTACCTGGCCCCTGGCCTAGACCCCCACACACACACACAGGACGCTGAACACCGTAACCGGTTACTGTACCTGGCCCCTGGCCTAGACCCCCCAACACACACACAGGACGCTGAACACCATAACCGGTTACTGTACCTGGCCCCTGGCCTAGACCCCCACACACACACACAGGACGCTGAACACCGTAACCGGTTACTGTACCTGGCCCTGGCCTAGACCCCCAACACACACACAGGACGCTGAACACCGTAACCGGTTACTGTACCTGGCCTCTGGCCTAGACCCCCAACATACACACAGGACGCTGAACACCGTAACCGGTTACTGTACCTGGCCCCTGGCCTAGACCCCCAACATAACAGTTACAGAAGACGTTATGGAGCTTCCAAGCTACTAGGTGGGTGTGGTAGTGGGTTTAATGTCCAGTAGTGAAGTATGTACTTTTAATACATACTCACACTTGCTCATACTTCACATTAATAGAAATAAACTCTATATTAATATTGTTGAAGTGACTTGTGAATTATTTGTGAGAGACGGCCTCATGTCAGGTGAGGTGAATGACGTCACAGGTAGTTGACCCATCAGGCCAAGCTAGTCAAGAGGCGCGGCGGGCAGTGTGGCGCGGGCCGGCGTGGGGAGAGGTGCTGCTCACCGCCCGCCTCATTGGTTTTACTAAATTAGTCACCTGGACAGTCCTGTGCATGAGGTTACCTACGCCAGACTTATAGGCAAGTTACTCTAGATGATTAGTTATTTTATCACAGGGTATTCTGTTGGTAGAATAGTCTTTATTTGTTGACTGTCTAAATAAGCATAGTTACAACATGTTAAAGCTTTATTTAAAATAATTAAATTAGCTCTGGTTTACCCATTTAAGATAATGATATTGAGTAATATACCTTTGTCTAGGTAGACTTTTGATCTAACTTAAGACTGTTTATGAAACTTATTAAAAGAAAATTAAATTCTAAAGCGACTACTATGTGATTATCTATTCCACATCAGCGACTTGAGTGTCAACCTTATCGTAAAATTGACCGTTCGACCAAACGCAGGTGGAAAAATGTTTACAAAATTATTATAGTTAAATTCTAGCAGTTATAAAGCGTTTCTTGTGAACTATCAGATTTCAATCCTTAAAATACGGACCAAAGGCTTTAGCAAGGGTCGCATCCTCCCCCCCCCCCCGCCCATCCTATGTGAGTGAAACTAGCCATCCTGAGTCAGTGTCGTCCACGCTGCCGCCAACCCCAGAGACGCCTTAATTAACATTAACGTCCAGTGTAACAAAGTACTATATTGTGTCCAATATAAGTAAATATTAATGAGTATGTAAATTGTGTATAGGTTCATGTTGAAGAAAACAATAGCACCCGAGTGTATTTCAACCTGTCTCCCTCACCTGATATATATTAATATATAATAGGTCATATCAAAAACGATTTTAAATAGTGTTAAAATATATGAACCGTTGTGGGTCAGTGTACGGACGAGCATAGACTGAGGACAAGTTAAATGTGAAGCGTTCTTCACGTTCATGTTTGGCTGTCGGGTTAACGACCACTTGGTCATTGTGTTGAGAACGTTCATGTTTGGCTGTCGGGTTAACGACCACTTGGTCATTGTGATGAGAACGTTCATGTTTGGCTGTCGGGTTAACGACCACTTGGTCATTGTGTTGAGAACGTTCATGTTTGGCTGTCGGGTTAACGACCACTTGGTCATTGTGTTGAGAACGTTCATGTTTGGCTGTCGGGTTAACGACCACTTGGTCATTGTGTTGAGAACGTTCATGTTTGGCTGTCGGGTTAACGACCACTTGGTCATTGTGTTGAGAACGTTCATGTTTGGCTGTCGGGTTAACGACCACTTGGTCATTGTGATGAGAACGTTCATGTTTGGCTGTCGGGTTAACGACCACTTGGTCATTGTGTTGAGAACGTTCATGTTTGGCTGTCGGGTTAACGACCACTTGGTCATTGTGATGAGAACGTTCATGTTTGGCTGTCGGGTTAACGACCACTTGGTCATTGTGATGAGAACGTTCATGTTTGGCTGTCGGGTTAACGATCACTTGGTCATTGTGTTCAGAACGTTCATGTTTGGCTGTCAGGTTAACGACCACTTGGTCATTGTGTTGAGAACGTTCATGTTTGGCTGTCGGGTTAACGACCACTTGGTCATTGTGTTGAGAACGTTCATGTTTGGCTGTCGGGTTAACGACCACTTGGTCATTGTGATGAGAACGTTCATGTTTGGCTGTCGGGTTAACGACCACTTGGTCATTGTGTTGAGAACGTTCATGTTTGGCTGTCAGGTTAACGACCACTTGGTCATTGTGTTGAGAACGTTCATGTTTGGCTGTCAGGTTAACGATCACTTGGTCATTGTGTTGAGAACGTTCATGATTGGCTGTCAGGTTAACGATCACTTGGTCATTGTGATGAGAACGTTCATGTTTGGCTGTCAGGTTAACGATCACTTGGTCATTGTGTTGAGAACGTTCATGTTTGGCTGTCAGGTTAACGATCACTTGGTCATTGTGTTGAGAACGTTCATGTTTGGCTGTCGGGTTAACGACCACTTGGTCATTGTGTTGAGAACGTTCATGTTTGGCTGTCGGGTTAACGATCACTTGGTCATTGTGTTGAGAACGTTCATGTTTGGCTGTCGGGTTAACGATCACTTGGTCATTGTGTTGAGAACGTTCATGTTTGGCTGTCGGGTTAACGACCACTTGGTCATTGTGTTGAGAACGTTCATGTTTGGCTGTCGGGTTAACGACCACTTGGTCATTGTGATGAGAACGTTCATGTTTGGCTGTCGGGTTAACGACCACTTGGTCATTGTGTTGAGAACGTTCATGTTTGGCTGTCGGGTTAACGACCACTTGGTCATTGTGTTGAGAACGAGCTGTGTATGAGTCAAGTCTGAGGTTGGGTTTTGCCATTCTGTGGTAAGTCAGCTTTATAGATCAACCAATCTGACCTGATAGATTGTCTTGCGGGATGTTTCTCAAACTTTACATGGAGATGTTCAATTTAGTATTTTGATGTATTTAATGTGTAATTTCAGGTATGTTCGAGGGTGCATCAGTACAACGGCACTGCAGGTATGGTCAACCAGACCCATGAAATTGGTCTCGTACAACGACACTGCAGGTATGGAGGGATTAAAATTACTTTGAAAACCTTCTCTCGAATCGCAGTTGGTCATTAATAAATAAATAAATAAATGTTTATTCAGGTAATGTACATACATACATGTTGCATTAGTGGATCAATTTATAGATAGAGCTAGTACGTACAATGCCTAAAGCCACTATTACGCAATGCGTTTCGGGCAGATTATTATGTAGTGGGAAACATATTCCCGCTTAAGTACAATAGGTGAAGGGAACACGTCTTAATAATTTTAGTAGGTACACACTATACCTTGAAGCGGTTATCTTCTTATCGGTGTAGTCTAAAGCACTCCATGTGTTAACCACTTCAGAGTGGAGAAAAATCTTTGGGCCCATTGTGAGAGTTTTGATTCTGTCTTAAGTGACTTACCTAAGTTGGAATAAATAAAATTGGTATAAGGAATTGAGCTCGGAAAATTTCTAAGAATTTTCTTATTCTTTAACCTTTATTCCTGTCGTGATATTCAACTAGGTCGCCTGAGGAAGGACTTGCTTAGCTAACACACCAGTGTAGTAAGCAGCTCATTCCTCACTTTGGGACCCTGTACGAACAATTGACTAGGCGCGAGCAAACGCCGAGACCCCAATGAAATTGAAATCCCCTCCACTTGGGTCGTCGACCTTCGTAACTCGCCGAAGCGAATCTAACGAGTAGGTCCTGGGCTCTCACAACAATAATTTATTGTTGTGTGGTGCCGTATATTTGATCCAAAGCTCAGAAATAAGTCTCCAATAGTCGAGTGTGAAGAACATTTGCATAACAATAATAATGTGTGGGGTGTAACGAAAAGACAGTGTTAAACATAACAACTTAGTTTATTCAATAAAGTACTAACTACTACAACAAAACAAAAGATTGTGAATGACGTTACTCTAAATCCTTCCTGTGACACTATCAATGACAGCTAGACACCAGCCCCTCGGACTGCATAATGAACTAACTCGAACATAAGCGTGCCCACAGAGGAATCAACAAGCAAGCAAGAACTAACAGATCTATAATCACAATTACAACAAATGACACAGTGAGTTCTGAAACACGTCTCCAGTAACCTCCTAACTGTTCTACGCCTCAGTGCAGTCTACACCTGCAATAGCGGTTGCAATGCAATCAAATCAGTAGTCTTTCAATGACAACAATAACTAATGGGTTCACTGGCAACTCCAGCACCCTTCCTCAAATTAATCTTTACGTTAACACTTCGTCCCACGGACGATCAACAATCAATACAATTGATTTACGTTAATAACACAATAACATTTACGTTAATTTAATAACTCTTACAACTGTCACTAGTAACGCGGAAATTACACAACACTCTACCCGTCGAGCATTCTGTGAGAAAATCCCATTAATCCCTGTACTACAAGACAGCTGATTAATCTCTTTACTAGTTACGTTAATTTACGTTAATCGGTTACTAATCACTCAGCGATGGTAAACTCTGATTTACGATGTCCAAAGTGCTAAGATAACGGTAATCACTCGTGATTACCTTTAGAGTAATTAATTACTATCCTCAAGATCAATAATTAAACAGTTAAATATGCAACCTTTCACACTGGCTCAGCAATTTACATTAAGGTATGAATTCCGTCTGAGCCTTCCATACTCAGACCAATTCAGGTGGCTAATAACAGTAATTAGGCACCACGTTTACGTTATTCTAAAATGACGTTACTCTTCCCACGAGTCAATCAAGTGCCGGTACTTCCGGACATAAATAACGACGTTACGTTAATGGAACAATGGAGCCTTCGTGTGAGTCGATCAAACAAGGATCGAGATTAATTACTTTGACTTCCTGAAACACGTCAATTACCCGGCCCACTGACCGTTAATTACGACAGACAATACTCTAATTCTTATCTGGCTGATGGCTAGGCTCCTTGAGACTACCGTAGCTGCTTGCAGGAAAGTAAATTAACCCAAACGTATTCTACGTTACTCAAATTGTCAAAGAACAAATTCTCTTAAAGCAATGGGCGTTCCTTTGGTTACGTTATATTAATTGCCTCGCAATCACCTCACTGAATACTGGACTTCGATGTCCTACCAGATAAACAGGAGAATATATGTATATCCAAGTACTCGTCTACAGCCGAGTTCACCCACGACAATGACAAATCACACTAACAAATCACAGTGATTTACATTACAATCTGGTTGCAATGACAATACTGCAGAACCTAGTAAAATAACATACAGGACATGAACCCTCTAGAACACTGCCCCACAATGGCTTTACTGAACTGCAGTCACCCACGGTGATTGCTCAACTCTAGCAACAATCACTACCAATGACAACCCCTTTGCAACAACACACACGGTAAGTACTCTAATTTCCAAGTATTAGAATACTGCTCAACACTTACTTATTTACTATGGCAAATGACCCCAGTGCTCTCAATAACCCCTAGAACATAGGTCCCAAATTTGCAATCAACACAGTAAATAACACAATAACACTGGGCACCGTGACACTACGATTACATATATATATATACAATTACTGCTGACACATGTAGCCTACAGCTATCAAACGTTATAGGGAACACTAAGGAGATCTCGCACTCCTTAAATCACATGGGTGAGTGATTTATCGATCACGCATGCCGATAAACACTCCCGAGTTACGTTACTCGACAGAGCGAGGGCTGTCACTCCCGACAGCCTCGTCACTCGCCAAATTCTACCAAAAATTACGTTAATACTGCAACCACAATATGTATATATATATAAATCACACTTGTCACGGCCCTGGGAACAATACAAGAAATTAAAACCACACTGTGGCACACTCCACAATAATCATTGCCAGGAATCACTGACGTTACCACATACCTGAGCGCTCAGTGTTGAAATTCCACACCTGCAAGACTACACATGAAAATGATATCACTCCGTCCCACGGACGATCAAGAATGAATAATTACCACAATGGAATAATATAATTATTGCATGGACATCCTGACAGTCTTTGGCTAATCTATGTATACTCTGTTCCCGTGTGTACCCACACACACACACACACACTCTGTACGTCTGTGTACACAAGACGTAAGTCCCTCTGGACTGACAAGATGACAACAAGGGTGATTATCTCCTCGTCCACACTTCACTTCACCTCACAGGTGCTGCGTGACAATGCGACGGAACACTTGACCTCGAATTCAAGCTTTAGAGACTACTAATCACCAGAAATACACACATAGGTACTTACTCATGCATACTGCCGGCTTACACACACCATTCCCATACATCAGGCACCCCACTATGGGTGGCTGGCTCACAGTGGTGGTAGGCGGGCTGGTTGGTACCTCAGTGGTATTTTTCGTATAATTGGTGCGCACTCGAACCCTCCCCGGCACAACACGGCTTGTTTCGCACCCTCGACCCACCGGTGAAATGACCCACGATCCCAGATCACAAGATCTTCTATACCCACTCACTGTTCACAATGTTTTTTTCCCCCCAGCGACAACTTCGGCCGGATTCTGTGACGACCGCTGTCGTAGATGAAGCAGGAGGTGAAGCAGCTGAGTTGTTAAGCTACCACGACGCACTATACTCAATTTGGCCGAATTGAGTACAGGAGCGTCTTGACACAGTGGCAGCTATGTTCAGAATGACGCTTACCCAGGCGATTCCCGCGTCCCCCTCGAAATAACCAATGAGAGGAAGGCATACAGCGGCCTATCCCTCTCATCCAATCCGCGACGGTGTAGCAAGACCCCTAGGGCAACTCCAAGATGGCCGACCAACATGGCGGCTCAAGATGTTTACTAAAATGGCGGCTGTTTCCATGACGACGACTCAAGTGGCAAGCGCGCGGGAGTCCCACAGCTCACGCAGCATGCGGCCTAGCTTGTTTCCCGCGCAAATCTTGAGTCTCGCTCCAAGCCATACAATGAGATGATGCTATCGGCTCTATCTGTCCACAGACATACTACCCCGGCCAAGGTAACATTTCTGGACTGCTGATGACTGCATGGAGCTCTCACATAAGCCCAAACACTAGATGTTTCGGTTGCTGGTTACCAAACTTAAGTCCGAACACTTAACAAGTGCACTTAACAAGTGTACTGGCTTCCCACAGGCACTATTGTAAGTGAGCTGGTGAACCATCCCCTCACATCCATAATTTGAACATTTAGTTGTGGTGTATCATATGGTTAATGTTACGCTAACAATATTTCTATTACATTTCAGTCCTCTTCCCCTCCCTCCCCCCTCTCTCCATCCATACTTCTGTTAGTCTGTCTTCTATCCCACCAGTCCAATCAAATGTAAATAAAAATACCCAAGAAAGTGATGCTTCAGCTTTGGTTAAGAGACTGGCAGGAGGAAAGTTTTAGCGCGAGGGGAAAGTATCGGGGCTAAACATATCTAGCTGAATATACCGTCGTACAGTTTGGTGAGGCTGAGCACTTGCAGCTACGTGGCCATCATCCGCATCTTACACAAGGTATTGGTAGCCCCTGAACGCTGCGGCATTTCTGTAAATCAACAAATATTGTGGTAAGGCGGCAGGCCCTGTGAAGTGTTAGAGGTGAACGTTTCTGGGTCTCCGGGACGGGGTAACGTGGTGTTCCTGATTTGTTGTTAGTGCTAAGTGCCCCACATTATTGGGGGGAGAAATGATTATATAATAACTAGCGGATCTGCTATGAATACTCAATACAATGGTGGGAAAGGAGCCGTTACTAATGTCACTGGGGAATATTCCTTTTCCCAAGCTAACAAAGAAGGCTCCGAAGGCAGCAAGTTCTAGGCCAGATGTTCGCCGATGGTTTCCTTCATCCAAGACTACAGCTTGTTAACTTCCTTTCAGATGCTTCCTGAAGCTGTAGGAATATATAACTTAGGTAGAACCATCCTCTATAGACTGGATGTTCCCGTACAAGATGGTGTCGCTGGAGAGGAGCCAGTGTCTTGGCTGCTTCTTGTATGGAAGATGTGGGGCAGCCTCTTCCTTTAAGGACTCTCCCAGAGCTCCTACAAAGCTTTATCCAGATTATTTTGCTCGCTAAATATACCATTGACTCAGATTCTCTGGAAGAAAAATCATTGTATTAGAACTGTTGGATGATGGTTATAGCTTTGGGATTCGAGCAGCAGTAATCAGCAAAGCACTGATCGAGAAATGTTCGAACGTTATCAGTTGAGCTGTGTAACAGCTCGTCCTCATAAAGAAAGGCTAAAGTCCATTCCATACACCTGCCCAGCCCGTCCTCCAAACAAAGATCCAAAAGTGATTCCATGCACCCGCCAAACCCCCTGTTTATGCAACCCGTCCTCGACTCAAGTCCATTACATCCAGCCGTCGCCCCCACAGACGCATTCATAAATTTTAACATGCTGTTCATGCAAAACAAGAATTTTCTCAAATATAAATTAATATTATAATATATTAGCATATTGTGCATATATAGGCATAGGTTAGGTTAGGTTAGGTGTTTAGGTTCGGTTGGCGATTATTTGCATTTGTAGTACGTGGGTGAAGCATTTATAGCGATGTGGTTCGAACGAAACTCGTCAGTGAAGCACTTGTTCCGGAAGTGTTCGAACGAAATCAGTTGTGAGTCGTGTGTAAACCGTTTTTCATTCATAAACAGGGGGTTTGGCGGGTGGATGGAATCACTTTTGGATCTTTGTTTGGAGGACGGGCTGGTTTATGAATGAAAAGCGGTTTACACACGACTCACAACTGCTGACGTTCGAACATATCCGGAACAAGTGATTCACTGACGAATTTTGTTCGAACCACAACGCTATAAATGCTTCACCCACGTACTGCAAATACAAATAATCGCCAGCAGAACATAAACACCTGACCTAACCTAACCTATGCCTATTTATACACAATATGCTAATATATTATAATATTAATTTATATTTGAGAAAATTCCCGTTTTGAATGAACAGCATGTTAAAATTTATGAATGCGTCTGTGGGGTTGACCGCTGAATGTAATGGACTTGAGTCGAGGATGGGTTGACCTGCCAGACCTCCTGTTTATGAATGGAAAAATGGTTTACACATGACTCACAACTGATGACGTTCAAACATTTCTTGAACAGTGCTTCTCTGACGACTTTTGTTTCAACCACAATGTTGTAAATGCTTCACCCACGTATTACAGATACAAATAATCACCATGAGAAACTAAATACCTAAATATACAAAGTATGCTAATATATAAAAATAACATATTTGGGAATTACTATTTTGAATGAACAGCGTGTTATATGAATGCGCCTTTAGTGTCGACCACTGGATGGAATTAAAACTGAAAAAAGTTGCGTGTAAACTTGTTTTTCATTGATAAACAAGAGGTTCGTTGGCTGGATTAACAATCATTTGTCTTTTATTGATGAAACGGTCTGGGCGATGCATGAACTATTCTTGAACAGTGCTTCACAGACTTCAGCTTCTCGAATAACAAGTCTAAATGCTTCACTTGTGTACTACAAACACAAATTTTCGCCAAAAAGTCTGATCACATAATGTACACCTAATATACATTGAATTTTATAGTATAATAAATTAAGTATGGGAACAAATGTTTTTATTACGGTGTTAAAGTTTATGAACGTCTCATGGGACGGTCGCTGCTCTAACGAGCTTGACCTGAGGACGAGTTGATTAGTGTGGCTGGTGTTCACTATAGTGTGTGGAGGCCTTCAAATGTTGCATGCATACATATTTCTATCACAGCAACACTAACACTTGCTCCGATCATCGTCCCTTTAAATTGGCAGTAAGAATTGTTGTCCACCCTGAAGAGGGTGACCTTAGTTACATATACGAGGCACTGTTATCAGTGCCTTGTTTGTGGTCCTGCAGACTCCACCTTCCCTTAGTTTTCCCGTAATTTTATCCTTAATTTAATACATAAAATTGTGGCAGTGGTCTGGCAGCCTCCTTGGTGTGCTTGGGTTTAGGGCTGACAAAGTGGGTCGTGTACTTGTCTCTGGCTGTAGGTTCAGGAATGTCCCAAATGGCTTGTTTATTATCACATAGACCAACCAGGTGGTAACACTTGTAGGAGAGAATATTCGAAGTAACTAAATCTTTTGTATGGGACTTTACCTCTTTGTTGTACCAATATCTTTCTTCCGTTGTACCCATAGTCGTCGTCTCTTCTGTAGTTCTCCTCTAATTCTCTCGCCCGTAGTGTTTATTCAAAATCTAATGCTCCTCTGAGGCCAATTTTACACTTGGCGATCGTTCCCTTGGTTGTGACGTGGTGGTCAAGCAGATGACCTGGTTTCTATTTTAGGGGAAGAACCATAGCGTGCTCTGGGGGGAGGGGAAGGTCGCCTGTTATCAAATACCGGCAGGTCATCCCATGGTCTCTGTTGTAGCTATAGCTGCTTTGTTGTGGAACTGGTTTTGGTGACCAGTGTTTCATCCTCTTAGCCTCTTGGTCTGGACCTGTCGTTGTTTCCGGTCTGTTTGCCATCCACGTTTATTAAATGAAGCTTTTATTCTTTCATTCGACATGTATAAATTTTCTGCTGTATCCTGTGTTCTTTATGTTAGGAGTACGTACTTGGTAATCCTTAAAATTCTTTGTCAAAGTCGTAAGTTACCCAAGTCTGCTTTGAGTACTAGTTTTATCATTATCACATACAGACAAGGTTAGAAAAGACTCCCTGGCTTCATGTTTTCACTCGGTTGATGCCGTTGATGGGTTCTGTCAATTCGGTGCTTGCTGCACGGTATTGGCTGGGTGGCCCCGGTCAGAAAAAGTACATCATTTGGTCTAGTTTCCCTTTGATCTTGTGAACGAATAGACAAATAAGACAAACAAATACCTAAACCAAAGATAATTCCATACACAATTAATCTTTGTCTGTTTCATGTCATGGCAAAGTACCAAGGAGGTTAGGAGACCTGCCTTAACATGTGAGTGAACCCTTCTGTCCTGGGAGCACGAAACCCTCTGCAGGCGGAGTCACAATAACGTGGCTGAAGTATGTTGACCAGACCACACACTAGAACGTGAAGGGACGACGACGTTTCGGTCCGTCCTGGACCATTCTCAAGTCGATTGGGTCGATTGATTTCTAACAATCGACTTGAGAATGGTCTAGGACGGACCGAAACGTCGTCGCCCCTTCACCTTCTAGTGTGGTCGGGTCAACAACTAACCCTCTGTTGTATCTCTGACTGGAACCACAGAGTTCCACTGACTTCTATAATCCAGCCTGGTGATAGACATTTCAACGACTCTTGGAATATCCTTGGCCATCCCAGCCAGAGGGCTGCTCATAGACACCCAGCAAGGCAGACTTTGGTCCCAGACCAAAGGATACAAGTGTGTGCACGAATGGAAATGCTCTTCTGGAGATTCCACTCGCACAACTCACTCGCACAACGTAACACAGTCGTGAAATTCCATTATCTTCTACCAGGACAAAATTATGCTATCTCCTTACTCGTCTGGGTGATGCAGTCAATCATGTCTGTGCAGCCTTTATCCTTGAGATTTACTACCTATGGTATTTATATTATATATTTTGTTTCCTTGTAATTTCCCTTTCGGTATGCCAGGCTTTGGCCTTCTGGTCATGTGTAAGTTCTGGTACCATGAGTAAGTTATCCCTACTACCACCATATATTCAAACGTCAATAGTAATCACTCATTTCCTTGGGATAAAGTCAAGCAGGTTCATAATTACCTTCAGTCACTTGGGTCCTCTTACATGTTGGCTTGAAAAGTTTCTTGTTGCCATGTCCAATAGTTTAGCTTGCGTTGTACCACTATACGGTTCTTTTATCTATGCATGGTTGAAGTTCCCATTATTATTACCCGATAGATTTCTAACAGGCGACAGTCTGCCCTTTCAGTTATAGTAGGTACTGCTATGTTTGTCATAATCTTGCCGGGCTCTGTGTCGTTTAATGTAGGGTTATATATTACGGCTGCTAGTTTTGGTCCTCCCTTCGTCATGGTGCCTGTTATGTAGTCTCTGAATTCCTCGCACCCCGGGATATCCATCTCCTAGAAACACCAGTCCTTATCAGCAGGGCCGCCACTCCTCCCCATCCTTCCCTCTGCAGTGTGTGGTGTAATGTTGGCGCGAGTACACAGCCTTCTGGCACTCCAGAATAACGGACAAAATAGTCAATGTGGTATTGGAGGAATCTTTCATTTTGTAGTCAGAAATATTTTGTCAGCAGTGGAAGGTCATTCCTAAATTTTCTGGTAAAGCCAATGTGTCGAGGATTTTTCGTCTACTAACAGGTGTTACCTTGATATATTGTGTGGTTAAAGTGCAGCTTCTCAGTATGTTAAGAACGTATTGTTCAGACCGGTTGGGGCTGACTGAGATTTTCCGTAGTGTCACAACCTGGAGGACGTTTTGTGCTGTCCTTTTACATAGGTTTCGGATCTAAACAAATCACAGGTTTTTATACCGGTGTTTTCAGGCCGTTCGGAGTTCTAGTTGGATCTTAAATTTTGACGAGGCAATTATTTAAAGTGTGACGGCTTTGGAAAGAGCAGGATTAACCATCTTAGTGGCGGTTGTATATGGGTACTTGAATTGTGGTGTACAGATGGAGATATATCAGTGACAGGAATATTGCATTAAAAGGATGTTCAGTTTCATGAGATTGTAGACATTTTTACTCTGCCATTTATCATACAAGGAGTGAGGTGGTATGTTGCATCACTTAATAATGTGTTAACGGCACATAATAATTTGTCTCCGACCAATGCTGGGGATGTAGGGTCTCCCATGACCTGAAGGGAAAAGGTAGTGTTGACTTGGATGATTCTCTCTAGTATGGTTGGAAGCTTCAGTTCTTTCCTCATGTAAAATTCTTGTGCTTCTTGGGGCACCAAGAATTACCCTCATGGCTTCGTTCTATTCTAGTTTGTTCAAAACAGAGGCGGGGAAGCTAAGTGCAAGGCATGATAATCAAGTAAGGATCTAACAAACATGTTGAATAATCTAGCATATTTAACATGTATACCAATATTCTTACTAGTAAATATTTTCAGTGATTTGAATTTTAACCTACGCTGTAGGTCGTTTACAATGTCACTGATACCTACTCGGGTATTTGTACTGCCCACATGTTTGTATGGTTTGGTTGTTAACTTTGAAAGCAAAAGGCGCACTGGTTGTTTTCTGGGAGAAAGAGCGATGGATAAAGCAACCCGTCCTCGACTCAAGTCCATTACATTCAGCGGTCGACCCCACAGACGCATTCATAAATTTTAACATGCTGTTCATTCAAAACGGGAATTTTCTCAAGTATAAATTAATATTATAATATATTGGCATATTGTGTATATATAGGCATAGGATAGGTTAGGTCAGGTGTTTAGGTTCTGTTGGCGATTATTTGTATTTGTAGTACGTGGGTGAAGCATTTATAGCGTTGTGGTTCGAACAAAATTCGTCAGTGAAGCACTTGTTCCGGAAGTGTTCGAACGTCAGCAGTTGTGAGTCGTGTGTAAACCGCTTTTCATTCATAAACAGGGGGTTTGGCGGGTGCATGGAATCACTTTTGGATCTTTGTTTGGAGGACGGGCTGGGATAAAGTTAAAGACCGAATTCACTGCTTTTAGCAGCGAGTGAATCAAGTAGAGATTGCAGTCTTGTTTTGTTTCAAATATCCAAACTAATGTCGTCGACATAACAGATAACAGCTTTACCAGCAAGTGTGCAAATACCATTTTTGTGCATTAGGATATTGAACTGTTGGACAAAACGCCCTACTCTGGGGTGTACACAAATCAAAGGGTGCAGAATGCTTACTTTTGACTCCCTTGAAAGACCTGAGGCAGTTCTGATACTCGTGTACCCCTTGAGCTATGGCAAGTCTTCCCTAAACTCCAAAAGAAGCCAAGTCTAAGATTTCTCTCAATTTTTTGCTGTATCAAAAGGAGTTCAAGGTCAATAAATGCCACCTAAGAGCATGGGTCCTGTCTAACAAAATATTCAGCCAATCAAATTTGAATGCTTCTTCAAAGAAGGAAACCATACGGGTTAGGAGCAAGTTGGGGGATAATTTGAGACATTAACCTGTCGAGTATAATTCTCTCGAACTTTACACATACAGGATGTCAGACATGGGTCACACACAAAGAAATCACATAATGTGATGTATGAGAAAATGGAGGAGGAGCTTGTGAGTAGGATCCATCATCTGCTCTGGGTACTCCAAGCATCCCAGGTTGGAATCCTTTTGACCATGTCGTGGTACAGTTGTCTAAGGTGTTTACTTGCGAGTCCCTAGAGCTTGGATTCGACTCCTCCTCATGGCTCCTACTTATTTCATCGTATGGCTCAGAATGTTTGTGAATTTGGCTTGGGTATGGGTATCATTAGTCGGTATCCAGCGGTCAGGTAAGATACCATGCCTCAGACTTTGATTAAATAGTTCTAGCAGAGAACTATAGTAGGGGAGTTGAGGATGTAACGGATACCTTTTGTCCTGGGTTGTAAAACAATTTCAAGGATTGAAAACGTGGATGAGTCACGTTGCAATGGTGTCCATACAAAGTTGCAAGTTTAGTAAACGGAAATTGAGTTGCAAATAAAATAGTAGTTAAGGGCCTAAGATGTGAAAGAAGTTAAAAGGGAAAACCAAATGATTCGTGTAGTTTTTCGAAATGTTTCGTACATTAGGTAGTAGAAGTATGGATGTTCAACTGTAATTTTCATTGCAACATTCTTGGGAATGATGGGAAAGGGAAAAATAGATGAGAATTAAAAAAGTGTAAAATTGATTTGTACAGTATATAATTTTGTATAATGAAATTAAGGATTAGCAAGAGATACAGCAAGCATTATGCTTAAGTTTCGGGAGGAGAAACGTTTAGGGAAGTTTCAAATTGTCAGTTTCAGTGAAGCAAATAAGGATTTACAAAGAAAAGAATGTAAAGTTTACTTCAAGGAACGTTTCAAATTTATTCTAAGAAACAATTAAGGTTTACGGTGAGAGTAGATATGCATGTGGAGGTTAGTGCCAGCATGAACGACCGTTTAGGGTGTGTGAAATACAGTAACTGTTAGCAATGAATTCTTTCCCGTACAAGTGTACAACCCAGTCGTGGCTGTCTGCCCCTCTCATCCGTCAGCTGACAGTCGTGGCTGTCTGCCCCTCTCATCCGTCAGCTGACAGTCGTGGCTGTCTGCCCTCTCATCCGTCAGCTGACAGTCGTGGCTGTCTCCCCTCTCATCCGTCAGCTGACAGTCGTGACTGTCTCCCCCTCTCATCCGTCAGCTGACAGTCGTGACTGTCTCCCCTCTCATCCGTCAGCTGACAGTCGTGGCTGTTCCCCCTCTCATCCGTCAGCTGACAGTCGTGACTGTCTGCCCCTCTCATCCGTCAGCTGACAGTCGTGGCTGTCTGCCCCTCTCATCCGTCAGCTGACAGTCGTGACTGTCTCCCCCTCTCATCCGTCAGCTGACAGTCGTGGCTGTCTGCCCCTCTCATCCGTCAGCTGACAGTCGTGGACTGTCTCCCCTCTCATCCGTCAGCTGACAGTCGTGACTGTCTCCCCCTCATCCGTCAGCTGACAGTCGTGGCTGTCTGCCCTCTCATCCGTCAGCTGACAGTCGTGGCTGTCTCCCTCTCATCCGTCAGCTGACAGTCGTGGCTGTCTGCCCCTCTCATCCGTCAGCTGACAGTCGTGCTGTCTCCCCCTCTCATCCGTCAGCTGACAGTCGTGCTGTCTCCCCCTCTCATCCGTCAGCTGACAGTCGTGGCTGTCCCCCCCTCTCATCCGTCAGCTGACAGTCGTGATGTCTCCCCTCTCATCCGTCAGCTGACAGTCGTGGCTGTCTCCCCTCTCATCCGTCAGCTGACAGTCGTGGCTGTCTCCCCTCTCATCCGTCAGCTGACAGTCGTGACTGTCTCCCCCTCTCATCCGTCAGCTGACAGTCGTGACTGTCTCCCCCTCTCATCCGTCAGCTGACAGTCGTGACTGTCTCCCCCTCTCATCCGTCAGCTGACAGTCGTGACTGTCTCCCCTCTCATCCGTCAGCTGACAGTCGTGACTGTCTCCCCTCTCATCCGTCAGCTGACAGTCGTGACTGTCTCCCCTCTCATCCGTCAGCTGACAGTCGTGGCTGTCTCCCCCTCTCATCCGTCAGCTGACAGTCGTGGCTGTCTCCCCCTCTCATCCGTCAGCTGACAGTCGTGGCTGTCTCCCCTCTCATCCGTCAGCTGACAGTCGTGGCTGTCTCCCCCTCTCATCCGTCAGCTGACAGTCGTGGCTGTCTCCCCCTCTCATCCGTCAGCTGACAGTCGTGACTGTCTCCCCTCTCATCCGTCAGCTGACAGTCGTGACTGTCTCCCCCTCTCATCCGTCAGCTGACAGTCGTGACTGTCTCCCCCTCTCACCGTCAGCTGACAGTCGTGACTGTCCCCCTCTCATCCGTCAGCTGACAGTCGTGACTGTCTCCCCTCTCATCCGTCAGCTGACAGTCGTGACTGTCTCCCCCTCTCATCCGTCAGCTGACAGTCGTGACTGTCACCCCCTCTCATCCGTCAGCTGACAGTCGTGACTGTCTCCCCCTCTCATCCGTCAGCTGACAGTCGTGACTGTCTCCCCTCTCATCCGTCAGCTGACAGTCGTGACTGTCTCCCCCTCTGATCCGTCAGCTGACAGTCGTGACTGTCTCCCCCTCTCATCCGTCAGCTGACAGTCGTGGCTGTCTCCCCCTCTCATCCGCAGCTGACAGTCGTGACTGTCTCCCCCTCTCATCCGTCAGCTGACAGTCGTGACCTGTCTCCCCCTCTCATCCGTCAGCTGACAGTCGTGGCCGTCTCCCCCTCTCATCCGTCAGCTGACAGTCGTGGCCGTCTCCCCCTCTCATCCGTCAGCTGACAGTAGTGGCTGTCTCCCCATCTCATCCGTCAGCTGACAATCGTGGCTGTCTCCATCTCTCATCCGTCAGCTGACAGTCGTGACTGTCTCCCCCTCTCATCCGTCAGCTGACAGTCGTGACTGTCTCCCCCTCTCATCCGTCAGCTGACAGTCGTGGCTGTCTCCCCCTCTCATCCGTCAGCTGACAGTCGTGGATGTCTCCCCCTCCTTCATTCGTCAGCTGACAGTCGTGACTGTCTCCCCCTCTCATCCGTCAGCTGACAGTCGTGGCCGTCTCCCCCTCTCATCCGTCAGCTGACAGTCGTGACTGTCTCCCCCTCTCATCCGTCAGCTGACAGTCGTGACTGTCTCCCCCTCTCATCCGTCAGCTGACAGTCGTGACTGTCTCCCCCTCTCATCCGTCAGCTGACAGTCGTGACTGTCTCCCCCTCTCATCCGTCAGCTGACAGTCGTGACTGTCTCCCCCTCTCATCCGTCAGCTGACAGTCGTGACTGTCTCCCCCTCTCATCCGTCAGCTGACAGTCGTGACTGTCTCCCCCTCTCATCCGTCAGCTGACAGTCGTGGCTGTCTCCCCCTCTCATCCGTCAGCTGACAGTCGTGGCTGTCCCCCCTCTCATCCGTCAGCTGACAGTCGTGGATGTCTCCCCCCCCCTTCCATCCGTCAGCTGACAGTCGTGACTGTCTCCCCCTCTCATCCGTCAGCTGACAGTCGTGGCTGTCTCCCCTCTCATCCGTCAGCTGACAGTCGTGGCTGTCTCCCCCTCTCATCCGTCAGCTGACAGTCGTGGCTGTCTCCCCCTCTCATCCGTCAGCTGACAGTCGTGGATGGCTCCCCCTCTCATCCGTCAGCTGACAGTCGTGGCTGTCTCCCCCTCTCATCCGTCAGCTGACAGTCGTGGCTGTCTCCACCTCTCATCCGTCAGCTGACAGTCGTGACTGTCTCCCCTCTCATCCGTCAGCTGACAGTCGTGACTGTCTCCCTCTCTCATCCGTCAGCTGACAGTCGTGGCTGTCTCCCCCTCTCATCCGTCAGCTGACAGTCGTGACTGTCTCCCCTCTCATCCGTCAGCTGACAGTCGTGGCTATCTCTCCTGTCATCCGTCAGCTGACAGTCGTGACTGTCTCCCCCTCTCATCCGTCAGCTGACAGTCGTGACTGTCTCCCCCTCTCATCCGTCAGCTGACAGTCGTGACTGTCTCCCCCTCTCATCCGTCAGCTGACAGTCGTGGCTGTCTCCCCCTCTCATCCGTCAGCTGACAGTCGTGGCTGTCTCTCCTCTCATCCGTCAGCTGACAGTCGTGACTGTCTCCCCTCTCATCCGTCAGCTGACAGTCGTGGCCGTCTCCCCCTCTCATCCGTCAGCTGACAGTCGTGACTGTCTCCCCCTCTCATCCGTCAGCTGACAGTCGTGGCCGTCTCCCCCTCTCATCCGTCAGCTGACAGTCGTGGCCGTCTCCCCCTCTCATCCGTCAGCTGACATAGAACACAAGAACATTTACATCGCATCAGGCTGGGACAGCTATGTGCATGGGAAATAGGCTTACAGGTTCCGGAAGATGAGAGGAAATGTCAACACTGGAGAATTGCCTAACAGACCACTGGAACATTATCTAACACAGTGCACAGTTACAGCCACAAGAGACCACTGGAACATTATCTAACACAGTGCACAGTTACAGCCACAACAGTCCACTGGAACATTATCTAACACAGTGCACAGTTACAGCCACAACAGACCACTGGAACATTATCTAACACAGTGCACAGTTACAGCCACAAGAGACCAATGGAACATTATCTAACACAGTGCACAGTTGCAGCCACAACAGTCCACTGGAACATTATCTAACACAGTGCACAGTTACAGCCACAACAGTCCACTGGAACATTATCTAACACAGTGCACAGTTACAGCCACAACAGACCACTGGAACATTATCTAACACAGTGCACAGTTACAGCCACAAAAGACCACTGGAACATTATCTAACACAGTGCACAGTTGCAGCCACAACAGTCCACTGGAACATTATCTAACACAGTGCACAGTTACAGCCACAACAGTCCACTGGAACATTATCTAACACAGTGCACAGTTACAGCCACAACAGACCACTGGAACATTATCTAACACAGTGCACAGTTACAGCCACAACAGACCACTGGAACATTATCTAACACAGTGCACAGTTACAACCACAACAGACCACTGGAACATTATCTAACACAGTGCACAGTTACAGCCACAACAGACCACTGGAACATTATCTAACACAGTGCACAGTTACAACCACAACAGACCACTGGAACATTATCTAACACAGTGCACAGTTACAGCCACAACAGACCACTGGAACATTATCTAACACAGTGCACAGTTACAACCACAACAGACCAATGGAACATTATCTAACACAGTGCACAGTTACAGCCACAACAGACCACTGGAACATTATCTAACACAGTGCACAGTTACAGCCACAACAGACCACCGGAACATTATCTAACACAGTGCACAGTTACAGCCACAACAGACCACTGGAACATTATCTAACACAGTGCACAGTTACAACCACAACAGACCACTGGAACATTATCTAACACAGTGCACAGTTATAGCCACAACAGACCACTGGAACATTATCTAACACAGTGCACAGTTACAACCACAACAGACCACTGGAACATTATCTAACACAGTGCACAGTTACAGCCACAACAGACCACTGGAACATTATCTAACACAGTGCACAGTTACAACCACAACAGACCACTGGAACCTTATCTAACACAGTGCACAGTTACAACCACAACAGACCACTGGAACAATATCTAACACAGTGCACAGTTACAGCCACAACAGACCACTGGAACCTTATCTAACACAGTGCACAGTTACAAACCCATTAAGATCTCAACTTATATTAAACAGAGCAGAAGAAGTTATTAAACACACATGGCAAAATCTTACTGAAGCGACCATACGAGTCATAAATACTCATACTCCGCCCAAGTAAAAAAGAAACAAGCAACACTTAGTGGGCCAGCCAGAGGTTCAGGGCCCGCGCAGGAATATGCCTGCAAAACAAATCAGCTGACAGTCGTGACTGTCTCCCCTTCTACTCGTCAGCTGACAGTCGTGACTGTCTTCCCCTTCCATTAGTCAGCTGACAGTCGTGACTGTCTTCCCCTTCCATTAGTCGGCTGACAGTCGTGGCTGTCTTCCCCTTCCATTAGTCGGCTGACAGTCGTGACTGTCTCCCCCTTCCATTAGTCGGCTGACAGTCGTGACTGTCTTCCCCTTCCATTCGCAGCTGACAAAATGGCCCGCCCCGCCCCGCCACCTCCCACTCTTAGCAATTATTGTAAATAATGTCTGCATCACTAACTCTCCTTGCCTAACAAAAAGTAATTGTATTGTATGTAAAGGAGTGAATTAAGTGTGATACAAACACCAAATATCTCTCGGTGCACCCTGTTAAAACGCCATTAACCGCCAGCGATCCATCGTCCTGTTAATCCACCATTCATCTAACGGTTCATGCCGTTATCCACCATCTACCAGCGATCCATCGTCCTGTTAATCCACCATTCATCTAACGGTTCATGCCGTTATCCACCACCTACCAGCGATCCATCGTCCTGTTAATCCACCATTCATCTAACGGTTCATGCCGTTATCCACCACCTACCAGCGATCCATCGTCCTGTTAATCCACCATTCATCTAACGGTTCATGCCGTTATCCACCACCTACCAGTGATCCATCGTTCTGTTAATCCACCATTCATCTAACGGTTCATGCCGTTATCCACCACCTACCAGCGATCCATCGTTCTGTTAATCCACCATTCATCTAACGGTTCATGCCGTTATCCACCACCTACCAGTGATCCATCGTTCTGTTAATCCACCATTCATCTAACGGTTCATGCCGTTATCCACCACCTACCAGTGATCCATCGTTCTGTTAATCCACCATTCATCTAACGGTTCATGCCGTTATCCACCACCTACCAGTGATCCATCGTTCTGTTAATCCACCATTCATCTAACGGTTCATGCCGTTATCCATCACCTACCAGCTCCTCCATCTAACAGTGACCCATAGTGAAAGCTTCACTGCTTTTCTTCTTTTTAACTAACGTTATGACTCGTACATTAATGCTCTAACCCAACCAAACTTACCTAACTTAATTGTGATGTCATCCAGTGTATTTAGCACCATGTATTATGCTACACATAATATAAATGTTGAAGAAAAGAAGTTGAGAAAAAGTAAATTATATATATATTAAATGTTGATACGGAGTATTAGGGATAATCTAGTATCAATTAAATTGTTAAATCATAAATCTCCGATATAGACACGGACACTTGAACTTATGAGAATCAACATTATAATGCGTGTTTAATCTCACACAATGAAAATCTTTATTTAACGACTTAGAATAGCCCTCATGCACACAGGCAACCAATGCGCTGGGCATTCCCAGGCACACGCCCCAGACAACCAGGCCACTGCATGGTAAAACGATTGTAACCTGGGATTCCACTTCTCTCTCTGGGGTTCCCATGAGTTTCCACTGCAGCCTAGAGGGTTCAGTTGAAGCGAAGGTTGCAATCCTTTAACCCTATCATAGCATGGTTGTCTGGGGCGTGTTCTTGGGAATAACCAGCGCATAGGTTCGAATCTTCATCACGGCTCCTTATTTTCTCATTGATAAATCACGTTAGTGTGATTGCTGTGTGTACCAGAGAGGTATATACCAATCCAACTGGGTGGGTACTCAACCCTCTCGAGGGGAACCTTTTCTTAACACTGTGACTTGCCTCACCATACTTACCGACCCTCCTGAGGACAACTGGCCCAGTGTAGGACACGCCAGGGATGGGTCAGGTAATCTTCGTCTCCAAGACTCGGCCTTCACCTGTTCAGGCACCGACAGGCAAATCGATGTGGACTATGATGCATGGACAAGTCTCAGGGGAAGACAATTAAACACACAAATAGTACGTTCTTGAAAATCAAGTCCACATCCAGGTGTCCATATTTACACAAGATGGTGGCTGTGACCACAGATGGGTGGCCACTGCGGTCAAGCACTTACAGCTGCCCGAGGTTCAGGAACCACCAGGAGGATGATGATGGTAACGTTTGTACCTGTAGCACTGATGCTTGATGCTGCTAGAGATTGTTGGTGGCGTACACAGTCGGGGACACGTGTAAGAATATGGTACTTGGCTGTCCTCGCTACTCTTTAAGACAATCCATGCATAGCATCTGTTTGACGTAATGTTCTTGTATTACTCTCAGACGAAACATTCTGGGTTTGCAGCATTCACCAGTGATACGAGGAAAGAGATTTCCGCAGCTGTTGAGGTTACATGTTAACTGCTTAAGTGTGTATGTGGGTGGGTGCGCGTGCGTGCGGCCAGGAGTGGTGTTCTAGAATCTTTAATAATTGGGAGGGATCTAGCATGTTTCGTCTGTGAAGGCCAAGACGCTAATAAAATATTACATAATGGCTTGGTCTAACCATTAAGAATTGAACGAAGATATAATGAAAATTATATCGTCAACGAAGCGTCAGGCGAGAGGTAGTCGTAACTAAGAACTATTGGCTGTGGCGAAAGCTCATAATGACCTACATTACTAGGATGAGCCGATCACCAGCCATGAGACTCGCCGCTGGCGCCTCTGGTACAGCAGGCAGCACGCGCGTTTGTTCTCTGGAAAACTTCAGATTATGAGCAATCATTAACTCAAATCCTCGCAGTTTTGTGAGGAATAACCCATCAATACCCAGACTCAAGAGCTGTTGATGTTACGTGTTGACTGTATTTGTGTGTCCGCCCGCCAGGAGTGCATGTCCCACTATTGTTTGGCAGAAACGTTGAAGATTTCTTCTGTAATGCTTGGATAAATACCGTTGTTGACTATCTGCTGTTCACCTGTCTATATTTGCACACACCCCAGTATGCAGGCGACCCACACTGTTACCACAGTGATATGGTCGCCCGGCTCTCGGTGATCTTTTATTCACGTGTGTGTGGGAGAGCCTTATCACTGAACAGTTAGATTCCCTGTGGACAGTGCCACAATGTACCACAGAACACCTTAAAAGGGGCACTGAGCTTGACAGGGAAAGGTATACTAAACTGCTCAACTAGGTGTTAGGTATACCAGAGTTAACTTGGGAAAATAATTTTACGACCTCCTTTGAAGTTAAATAAATTTATCCAGACCTAGGAGTGTCTGAGGCATTAGGTAGGAATGTGAATAGGCTCTCGCTACTGGGATACGTCAAAAGGAAGTCGAGGAGAAAGAGGAAATGGAGGCAGTTTTTAGACAATAAGGAGAGACAGTTCAGAGGAAGAGTTGAAATGAGAATTGCTATCGAGGTTTCACAAAGTACTTCTAACAGCAAGAATCCCGACATAATGTACCTAGAGGGGACAGCATCAGTCACACACTAGCCTGTGTCGGACTCTGCACATCTTCCCAAATTGCAGACTTAAAATTGAAAAATTCCAAAACTTATAATATAGTTGTTATAGATTCAGCTACTCCGAACAAGTTCTAAGTAGCACGGGCTATGGTGAGCCCGTAACTTACCTGGCACAGGAGTGGGGCAAGATGCACGGGCTATGGTTAGCCTCGTGGACAGATGTCTCCCGTCTATAATACACAGACAACTTTCCTACAGCATATGGTGTAGTAACTGAAATGGAAAAGAGGCAACCATAGTTCAAACTTTCCATCACTGTCAACGAGCAAGGATAAATTATGACAAAACCAAACCAAAAGACTGCAAATTACCTAGAAACGGTAACATTCCCGCAAAGAAAACCTGAATGCTTGGAAAAGTTGGACCCTTCAGAAAGACGCACAAGAGTCGTGCTGTTGGGATATCCAATCGACTCCACACTGGATTCAAAACTAGAACACATGCAAATCTTGAAAACGGTGCCGCACAAAAATAGACAAAGCAGTGACACGTCAGATTCTAGTGACTGTTATGGGACATGCGCCAGAAACGTTGTCTTGGAAATTAGAGAATATATTGACAGACCATACGTTCCGAAATCCCTGCACTACTTCGTCAGAAATTACGGCCACCATCAAACACGCTGCACAGGACAGGAGAGATGCGGAGTGTACAGCCTGAGGCATCCAACCAAAAACTGTACAGCCAAGCACAAGGGAAACCAGACCACAACAGCCAAATGACCAAGCTAAGGATGAAATATTATTCCTGGAGAACAACCAAACGGAAAGTAAAGGTGCAGACAGCTTTGGTCAGGATAATCACAGACCAGCAGTACATGCACCAACATCGTCTGGAACACTCGTGCACAGCCACAACAGATGCCAACGCTCATAGAACACAATTCATAACATAACTCAAGCAACTCCAAATCAGAAAACGCACAAATCCACTGCAGAAATACAGCATGGAAACAAAAAACAATCACTTTCGGAGTCAACAAAACAGATTGACAGTTTTATGGAGGACCATCTGAAAAACATTGAAGATCCAAAGACCATTACTAGTTGCTTACAGATGACGCAGAATGCCTCGTAACAAGACTCGAGCAATCACTTGTGTAATAATGGAGAAGATCGTGCAGCAGACCACAGTTATATAAGAAACAGTACAAAACAAGACGGAGCACAAGAGGACAAACACATGGACATACAGACTACCACTAACAGATCAGACCATCAAGATCCCCAAAAGTAACTGCAGGAAGCAGTGGCGAATCAAGATCAACGGAATCTTGTAATACAATAGACACCTATGAACATTCAATTCAGTCCGATTTGCAACGACACTGCTAGCGAAGTGGACACTATGGTTGTTGATTCCGAAGAAGCGTTCTACTAGGAAAGGCATCACCAACAGAAACCGTTCTGTTCATTGCGAATTCTGCATTGAAACAATGTCTTGGAAAAAAGCACTTCTGTAAGCTGCAATCGGTACAAAAGCAGAAGTAATAGTTTGCAAGAATCTGTCTACCCAGCCATGAAATCCATCAAATTAGCTGGACAACACCAATGTATTATACCGCATGAAGAAGGGAGACGAAGGGTTAATGTTCCTCGTCAAGTAACACCATACCACGCAAGAAAATAGACCCAGATTCGTGTGGTGATGAGTAGAGGTATTAACAGTAACAGTGAATATGGCTAATATTGAGTTTCTCGTATATAACGTCTAAAAGCCCCTATATGTAAACTAGCAGAGGAAGTGCTTGCCATGGAGATGCACGATATAATTATTACATGGAATTTTAATACTTATAATCACTAGGTAGATGTGACTGGGCCAGCCAATGCAGATGAGCCATTTAGCTAAAGTTCTGTGAGAAGTACCCAAGATTACACTTCTCAACCCTAAAGAAACCCCCCCCCCCTCCCTCATACATTCAAGGAGGTTCTCAAGTTTATCGCAACTGCATTCAAGCATCAGGCGAAGTGTGAAGTAGACCCGGTGATCACTAGTGACCACTATGCTACTATCACAACACTAAACATAGAAAGATCTACTACGCCACCCACACACAACCTACGTGGAATGTAATAAAACCCAACTGGAATATATACCTGGACGAGCTTGAAAAATGGCATACTACATACTCTCCACCTAAGGATTTGGACATGAGATCAATCTCCAGGAAGCCATTACAGCTGCTGAAACAGTTATTCCAGTCATCATTCCAGGAAACAAAACGAATATAGGATGAAATAATATTCCACAAGTAGTGGTATTTTGGTAGTGAAGTTAGAGAACAAAACACCAGAGTCAACAGAAAACATCTCTTAGAGAAACCGCACACCAGAAAAGAACTGCTAAGAGCAGTGATGTATGAAGCTAGACTTGTTTCTAAAGAGGAGGCAAGATGGTTTGAGTGGCGTCACTCTAAATGAACATAGTAGGTCTTTGAAAGATATGGGGGGCAGATTAAAAACAGTTAGGTCGACCACCTCGACAACATGCATGTATTTAACCATTGCAGGAGGCTGAGTGACTTGGTGTCCAGTTTACAGAAGAAGCTTCATATCAGCTTCTTGCAATGGTCAGAAGGCAGAAAGGAAAAACAGAAGAAGTTGACGGCCATTCGAAAGAGCATAGCTACAAATGACGAATGTGACTACTAAACAAGAACTAATCCGAGCCAAAAAAAGTGGCACTGACACTGTACCAGGTGCTGATAACATTACATACTCAGTGATTGCACACGCAGGTCGTGATGGAGAACAAGGGAAATTGTACGTTATCAATGCATCTTGTGAGCTCGACAAACTACCGACCTCTTGGAAGAAAGCACACATTCCGATTACTAAACCGAACGACCCTGACAATGAGACTAATTTCATTAACATAATGAATTAGTAAAATTGCTGGTCTTAGAGGCTACTGTGAAAGACTGGAGACCTGCCTAAGAATATATTTGGATTTACTAGAGGAGTTGGTAGTGCAAACTGCATAGCAACATTACTAGGAAGAGTCGACTCGGGTTCGGTAATATATAGTGATCTTCCCTGATCTAGAAAAAGCATTCGAACTTGGAGGCCAACAAGCATTTTTACACAAGTTAATTATAAAATGTCAGAAAAATACCAGCATGGATTAAAGATTCTTAGTCACAGATGTGCCAGAGTAAAGCTGAAAGGCCTAGTGTCAGACAACACTGGTATGAGAATGGAACTCCACAAGGAGTCGTGCTCAGTCCTATTCTTTTTAACATCCTTAAGGAAAACCTCGTTACCATGACATTTGCAGGAGTTAAATTGCTAAGCTATGCCGATGATAGAGCAGTAGTCGTCACAGGTCCTTCACTTATGAATAAAGCACAAGTGGCGCTAGATAAAGTAACATCTGAATTCAGTATTTTTTGACAAAAAAATATCGGCATAGAAATCTAGAGCAAAGAGACTAGGTGACTGCACTCACAGGCTAAAAGACTCGAAAGCCTAAGGTGTGGATGGAATCAAATCCAAAGTCTTGAAGGAACTGGCAGAAGAACTATGCCTACCGCTGAAACTACTTTACACAAAATCTCGGGACCAAGTAGTAGTCCCCCTAGGTTGCAAATACGCAAATGTCACCCCTATTGAAAAAAAGGCAGAAAGAGCTCGGTATAAAACTACCAAACAATCGGCTAGACATCATACATCTGCAAACTCATGGAGAGAATCCTCAGGGACGGAATCATTCACATCTTTGTGTACAATCTTGTTCAATCAGAACCACACGATTGTTAAAAACACATTCTGCCTTACAAACTTGCTCACATTTTTGCAAACGGTAACCAGCTACTAAAAGGCCTTCCAGTGGATGTAATATACATGGATTTTGCTAAGTTTTGATAAGGAACCACATGAAAGACTGACAAGCAAATTACAGGTCCATAGAATAAATACTAAAATATTAGAATGGGTAAAACAATCGCTGAAGGAAAGAAAGGGGTTTTCTAAATGTGCTGTAATGGAAACGAAACTGAATGGAGAAATGTGGTCGGTGGGGTACCACAAGGGTCCATTTTGGGACCTACCCTTTTTGTCATGATGATTGACAGATGAGAATATTACAAACCACATCACTAAATTTGCAGATGACGCAGAGTTATGGAAAAGTTGAAAATGACACTGATATTAATTAAAACCTTAAAAAGAGAGCAACATGAACTCCACAAATAGTCAGACGACTGGCAAATGCTCTTTAATATCGACAAAAGTAAGACCATGCCACGATTACCATACTAATAGGATTACATTACAGCAGATTGATGATGGAAAAGGCCTTGTAGTCAAAATCTCCCACTCATTAAAAGTTGAACGACAGGTGGGTGCAGCAGTCAGAAAAGCTAACGAAACTTTCAGGATTATAAAGCATAATCCCGATATAAGGATAAGAAAAACAAGGTAATGGTTCAACTGTGTAAATCTCTGGTGCACCCCATTTGGATTTCTGTTTGCATGCACGGAGACCTCATTTTCAGAGGGTATTCTCATAGCTGCTCTGAAGAAGGTGCAACTTTGGGCAACAGAAGACATTCCCAATCCGTCCTCTTAAAATTACGTTGCTTTTCGCACGTTTGCCCGTATGGCCAAAAATGGACGGAATTTGAAATGAAATTGGCTCACGAAAGTGATGTACTGTCCTGTTTTCTGTTTCGAGTCGTCCTGCTTACACGTTTAGGTTAGGAGAGGAAACTTTAAATTAACGGTTTTCATGACGTTTTGCAGCCTTAGATCTTCCTGCCCTCCTAACCTATCAGAGGACCCTTAACTTGCTGCTTTGGTTAACAAAAATTAAAAACTTTTCAATTATTTTTTATTTTCAAATTACGTTCATTTTCGGCGATACGGGCAAACGGCCAAATTCAAACGTAATTTGTAAGAGAACAGGTTGCGCCAATCATCTCTCATATCAGGAACGTTTGAAGGCCAAAGGGCTAACACTGCAAACCAGGCATAACAGGGCGGATCTCGCACAAGCTAGAGGACGTAGATTCCGGATATTTTCTAACCCACGGAAACGCTTACCCGCCGAAGCCGTAACAGCTAAAACTGTTAAAATTTACGTGGAAATGATCACAAAGGCAAATGGTGGGGAGCTTCAAGCCGCCGTCTTCCTGTCCTCGGCGAGGCCACTAGGGTTAGTGGTCCTCTAGAAAATCAGGCTACTTGTTAATTCAAGACACTAACCTTCAGTGGGTTACTCGATGCCAATATCTTGCAGTATGGATAGATTCTAAAATGACATCCAAAAAGGAAATTCAATATCTGAGAGGCAAAATTCCAACTGAATATAATAGAAGCAATCACAGGGCCCCGTCTAGGAGCAGGACAGTCAAAATGGTTTACCTGCTTTGCTCTTTCTCCTGGCCAGTGGGTATATGTTTGTTATTCTAAACGAAGCATTGAGACACACAACAAGGGTTCCCAGATAGACGAAAATATTAAGCCTAAGACTTGATAAATATCAAGTCTTAGGCTTAAAATAATACTTACATCCTTAATATAATATTTGTCAACAGGGTGCCAAGTCGAGTAGGAATACTAGGGAATGTCTTTGCAGACGAAGCTGCAAAACTTTCAACCAAGTGAAAAAATGTAAACATTTACATAGCAGAATCTAGCATGGATTTGGCATATAATTAAGAGATACAGGAATGCAGATGTAGTGACCACAACACTGCAGCTCCAACATCAGGATCTGTGGGATGGTACAAGAATTTGGCCAGTTACGAACCACCTATTTTGATGAAAGGAATCAATAGGAAAACGTGTATTACACCAGGCTTCGATTACTTAAATGTAATGACATAGTTGAGACAACGAGGTCTTGAGCAGCACAAGCAGGCCAGGGGTGGAACGATACTTAAATCCATCCTACAAACGTGCTAGGTGACCAAAGGAATGCTTTAGTTTGTAAGTACAGTGCGAGTTTCACGATTTTGTTAAAAACTCAGCTTTAAAGAATTTGCAAGGGAAAGTATTAACTTAGTATTCCCCAAATTTGGAGCCTGTGGCAGTTATAGGGGAGTAGGTTTCCGCCTAGAGGGACACTGGCATACCCAGGATGCAACGAGATGCGTGAATGGCCACAGCCCTGCACCTTCCTCTAATTTAAAGGTGACCTGAGTTTATCGGGGGAGCCGAGCTACGAGATAGCTCATATGCCGTAACAATATCACTGTTACCTCTGGATGATGAAGTATGTATGATTGAATGCTTAAAGATTTTTGCAGAATTCCCTTTTGTGTTTTAGTTAGGCTTCAAAGAGGAAACAATAGACCTCTGCATTATTTGGAGTGGCCGATGACATTTTGAAGATACATATGATGAGAGGCTGTACAGGTAAGACTGATGGAGGGCATAGTGATGGTCACCTCACAGCCTAATGATGTGACCAAGGACATCAGCCACAAGTCAGAGTAAAAGTGGACAGAGCAGTGTCTTACTCCAGGTCTTCAAGGCAGTCCCAACGAAGTGAGGGCGTTGGTAGGTCGGTGACCAGTGACATTTGTGCTGGAAGTGCCAGTGTGGAAATGGCCAGTAAAAGTGTTTACTGAAACTCTGAAAAGTGTAGTGACAGGAAACATTACTCACTTATGCGAGAGGGCAGTGATTAATGTAAGAGTTCTGTCAAGCCGAGAAACTGTTGCTCAGCAGACAGTGTTTAATATTGGCCCATAAGTAGTGAATGGTTGTGTGACTCTTGGCGCTAGAGTAGCTTATTAGTGTGTAGCCACTTTCCAACAACTACACGGAGGATTGGGGCTAGTTGGCTAGTAGCGAAACGAGCCTTTGCAACAGCCTACGTCTAAAAGGGGGTTCGGGAAGGTCCCCGGGAACGCGAACTGTGACACCTACGAGGAAGCCCAGTAGTAGAGAGGGCTCAGCTGTGAGGAATCTAGAGTATGAAGTCAATGAATACTCACTGGGGTTACCAGAAATTGGAGTGGTTTGAAGGGTGCACACAACACCGAAGGACAACTGGTGAGGGAGTGACATCATCGGAGACAGCAGTTGAAGCAGTGCAGAGACGCGGGCCGGGGGATGCTCTTAGCTTCGGATCACAACTGGTTGATCAGGTATCCTTTGGAGGTGCTTATTAAGTTAAGTTCTTGTGAACACTGCGAGGGGTCGGCTAGTTATGCCCCTTATGGGAAGTGGAAGCATGTTGAAGTCTCGGGCCTCTGATGTTGATTTAGTTCTGAGTACCTATTGCACCACTGCTTCTCAACGGGAGTATTCGGCACATTTTGCCATGCCTTCTGGTCTTGTGTGGCGTTATTTCTTTGTGCAGGTTTAGGATAAGCCCTCTAATATTTTCGTTGTGCAAATTATTGTAAGATGTTGATAGTTAAGTGACAAACTAAAACAGCAGGCGAGGATGAGATGCAAAATGAATAGTAATGTTGATGTGGCTATCGATACAGCCTCACATGCAAGTGCTTCATTTACCACTAAATCCCACATACCAGTTAAAGTGAAGCCCGGTGTACTGACAACACTGCACCACTTGTTCAGTTTTTACAGAGTGCTTGACTAGCTGTCGTGGCGAGTGGACGTGTCCGCTGCTCGCTTCGGCGGTTTGGTGATTGTTGACAATTTTGGCCGTTTGGTGTCTCTGCTCGAACTGTGCTGACGTGGACTTCACGATGGGGTCCCCCTCCCACCAATACTGCGGGCTCAGTCTGTGGGCTTGGAATTTTCAAGCCGGGCTGGGTACCCGGAGATTGCGCGGGTGTGTGAGCAGCTGCATATACCTGTGATGGATATTTATGGTATCGAGCTGGTGATGGCACGTCGAGTGATACTTAAATTCACAGAGGAGTTGGCGTACTGCGAATTTCTCCGTCGATACGAGGGGCGGACACTACCTCTGCAGGATGGTGAGGGCACCGTTTCCATATCTGATCGGAGTGGTGCCCTCACCTACGTTAGCGTGCATGGGGCTCCGTTGGAGTTTCCGGAGGGTCTGCTCCGGCGGTACTTCGGCCGTTTTGGCGCCGTCGTTAGTGTGCGGGTGAACGTGGTATCTTCGAGCCCATTTAAGGGTGTGAGGACGAACATTCGCACCCTGGGCATGAGGCTCCGGGAGGATATTCCGTCCTCTGTGCGTCTGATGGGGTACACAGTTCGTGTGTTTTATGCCCGCCAGCCTCGGACGTGTTATCGTTGTGGCCTGTTGGGCCATCAGGCTGCTGACTGTTCTGCGCCAGCCTCTGCGCCTGTGAACCTCTTCAGTGAGGAGGATTTTCCACCGCTTCCTGTGGAGGAGGTTTCTGTGGCTATGGACGATTCTCTGGCCGCGGATATGCCCCCTGTGTCGCCTGATGCGCCCCCTGTGGTGGTGACTTCTCCTCCGGAGGTTGTGTCATAGCCTGGTGTTCCTCCTGCTCCGCCCAATGTCTCTGGGATTCTTCGGCCGACACTCTGCTCGCATCCCCCGTCTTCCTCTGCTGCATCTGTCCCAGTCCCTGCACCCTCGACGTCTGTTCCGGATGTGCTGGGTGCTGGGGTGGTTCCGGCGCTTCCCCATGTGTCTGGCCTGGTGCCCCATGTGGTTGAGGATGCTGCAGTCCTGCGGCGTGCGTCGGTTCGCCCGGCCTGTATTGAGCGTGTGTCTGAGTCGGCCTCCGGGTCTGATGATGTGCGGCCCATGCCTAAGCATTCCCGGCGTTCGTCGTCTGCATGGGAGGACGTTGGCAAATTCGACGCTTGTGAGTCTGCAGGCGACAGCGGGGTGGCTACGGCTGCATTGCGTACTACAGTGGCGGTGGAGGTGCATTTGCCAGAGGATGCCTGTGACGGTCTTTCGGCCTCCACTTCCGATCTCGTGGCTGCGGTTCCTGCTTCGGGTGCATCGCCTGCCTCGGATGGCTCCGGTTCTTCGTGGGGGGTGGTGCCCCCTGCTGAGGTCCATGGTGAGCGGGGTGGCCTTGTGCTGCTGTTGAAAAAGACTGCTCGCTCTGGTGATTCTGTGACTCCTGCCTCGGTCCCCGGTTCCTCAACTACGGTTTCGCCGCCTCTTCCTTCTGCGGCCATCTCTTCAGTGTCTCCTGCGGTCTCGGTGGAGGCTTTGCCTTCTCGTCGTTTGTCCCCTGCTCTTGTGCGTCCGGAGACGCGGCCGTCTCGGCAGCCCTCGTACGCTTCATTGATGTCGTCTGCTACGTCGGAGGGCGTGGCCTGTGCTCCCCAGCCTCGTTATGCGACTTGCGCCTTTGAACTTCGGGAGTACCCGTTTCCGCCTGATCTGGAGATTCCAGAGTTTATGCCGGGTCCGCGGCGGATGGGGGGTCGTTGCCCCACCGACCAGGAGTATATGATTTGGGAGGGCTATAAACAAAAGTATCCTCGGTAGTCGTTCCCTGAAAAGTATCTTTCTCCCGAGGAGTTGGCTTTGCTTGACCCATGATTCCTTTATGTATTGTGGGTTGTGGGTTATTGACATTAGTGTGCATGGTTGTGTGGGGTGGGTCGGGTGTGTGAATGGGTGGGGAGGGTTTGTTTACCAGTCCCTGCGTGCTCCGGTTGGTGGTTATGGGTTTATATTATGTGAGGTGTGTGCAGTGTATGTGTATGTGTCCGGTTCCTGTGTGAGTGTGTCTGGTAGTGGTTGGTATGTTTCCTTTATTATGTTTTGTGGTTTATTTGGTTAAATAGTGCTGTTTGTGCGCTTGTTTGTGTAGTGCTGAGTGCCCTTCAGGCTTGTGGCGTGTATGGTTTTGTTCCTGTGTATGTTTTCTTTTTATATTCCTGTCTTTTTATTTTTGTTATTATTCTTATTATTGTTTTTTGTTCGTGTTGGTGCTTCTCCGTGTGTGTTTACGGTGATAGTAGCCTTGTTCTTTTTTTTTTTTTACTGTTTTAGAATCACTTCTGTGTTGTATTCCGAAGTGTTTTGTCTTCATTATTTGAATTTTTGTATTTCTTGTTGCCCTTTGTTTTTTGTAAATTTTGTTGTTTTGTGGTCGGCCCTTCCGGCCGGCGTTTTGTCTTGTGTTTCTGTACGTATGTCCTTTATGTTTTTTTTTGCACGTGTATGATTTCTTGTTATATCTGTGGTTTTGTTTTGTTTTGTTGTATTTATAAGCATGCTTGCATGTAAAATTAAAAAAAAAAAAACTTGTTCAGTTTTTACTGGACCACCAAGTTTGACTGTCCCAACCATTCCTCTGGGATTTATTCAATTATGAGAGATTTGCTGAAATATTTGGCATATGAAACTAAATTGTATGCATGACAAAGCTTGTTCAATGCTTCTAACCAAGCAAGAATGAGTGGGTAGAAGTGAATGTAAAAGAGCTTGCCAGATATTTGCGACTGCTAGAGTTGATGGGAATTGTGACGGTGCCAATGATGTCAATGTTCTGGCAACCTGGTAAAATGTGGCATGTAGCTTCTTTAAGTTTTTGTACGACTTCAAAGTGCTATGTAACGATTGCAAAGTATTTTCATACTCAAAACAATGCCATTCCCGAAGACAATACACACTCATACTATTACTGTTCTAACTTTAATATCTAACAAATTCAAAACTTCCTATATTCCTCACAAACATCTGTCTGGATGAAGGCACAATGACATGGTGGGGTCGTCTACCTAATAAACATTTTAATACAAATAAACCTGATAAATATGAAATAAAGCTGCACATGCTTGCTGAGTCAAAGACTGGTTACATCTTTGATTTTGAAGTATATTCAGGAATTGGGAAGACAACAATTGAAAGAGTTATGAGTTTGATGGCACAACTAAAGAGCAAAGGTTACCATTTATATATGGATAACTGCTATAACTCACTTCAACTTGGGAACAGATGCTAAACAAGGTGTATACACCTGAGGTACTCTCAGATTACAGAGTAGTGTACCCAAAGATCTTCAGCTAGAAGCAAAGGGGAAACATGAGAAAATCCGTAGGAGCCGTGAAGAGAGTTTGAAACTATTGTGTGGGTGTTCCCATACACGCGCGCCCTAGTCAACTAGGCCACGACATATAAAGATTGCAACCTGGAGTTCTACTGAACATACAAGGATTTCCTGAGGCTTCTACTGAAGCCGGACCAGAAGTTTCACACAATCCCCCCCCCCCCATGCACTCTGGCTCTGTCATCCAGGAAGGTTCTACCTCTGACACTCTTCCTTTAATACACAGTAATCACACTAACGTGACTGTATCAATAAGAAAATCGGTTAAAGCCGTGATGAGGGTTCGAACCAGGGCATGTGCGTGGGAACACCCACTGCATAAGTTCGAACCCTCATTACAACTCCTATGGATTTTCTCATAGATTGCAGTCACGTTTGTGTTATTACTATATGTAGAATATTATGTTGAGGGGTTCTTAACACTGGTACGTTAATGAAGACTTCTAAGGTCAAGAAAAGCTAAGATCTTGTGGGGTTTTCTCATTTTAAGAACGATGAATTCGTTGCTAGAATTAAAAAGGACAGTAGTTGGGGTGCATTGAGAGATTTAGTTCAATATCTCAGAGTATATAAGTTGGTGTGGGAATCTGCAAAATTATAGGCCTAAGGGGTTAGCCAGGCTTGTGGGTCTTCACATTACCATTGCCAAATAAGTAACGCGATTCAAAATACTGTTACTTTCTAGTTTTAAGCCTTCAATCACTGCATTTGCTTAATCTGTGAGCGTTTTCGCAAGATTTTAAAGATTCTTTGTTCAAGCTGTCCTCAGACCAAGTCCATTCCATCCAGTGGTCGACTCGAAAAATGTATTCAACAATTTTAACATGCTGATCATTTAAAATTGGGAGTTTCTTTAATATAAATGAATTTCGTTATATATATTAGCAAACGTACATATTAAGGCATTGGTTAGGTTAGGTGTTAAGGTTCTGTGGGCGATTATTCGTATTTGTATGGGCGATGTATTATTTGTTCTATGTGGGTGAAGCATTTGTTTACCCGAAACGCTTTGCGTAATAGTGGCTTCATAAATTGTGAAGCTCCTGTTACTGCAATTTGTACATTACTATTTTGTTCTTTGAACACACATTCTTTTGAATAAAATTGATTGTATTGCATCTGCCGTGTTGTGGTTCGAACAAGAATCATCAGTGAAGCTCTTGTTCAAGAAGTGTTAAAATGCCATCAGGTGAATCATGTAATAACTGTTTTCATTCATAAACGGGGTTTGATGGGTGCATAGAATGGACTTTGGCTTTTGTTAATGAGGACTGGCTGCTCTGTTTGGTGTCTTGTATTATTAAATTCCTATGTCTTGTAGGACAGCTCTAACTTACTCAAAACACACAGCAGTTGAGTGTGACACAAGTAGCGCACTTGTCAGCCCTCGTCACTAATACCACTTATGTTATTGGTATTTTTCATGTCGTTAGCTGCTTGGTTTAACTAAGGTGTTAGTCCAGGCATGTGATGGTGTCGCCTTTTTGTACTTTTCAACTAAAATATATATTTTAATTTAATTATTCCCATTATATTATAATGGTAATAATTATATTAATCATTATATTTTAATTATTATTGTAATTTAAACCATTCCCATCCCATGGGCGGTGGTGAAAATGGTTAGAGGCACATAATTGGTTAAGGAACTGAACCCAATATTTCGTTTAGCAAAGCAAGTGACAATCTTGTGAAGCTAGTTACACAATTGTTATTATATACATGTACATATTGTTTCGTGATAAGGTGTCGTGGTAATATGTTTGAGGATACTTTTTTTTTACATGTGTGCATACGTATAAAACAATAAAATGAAACAAATTACATAATCACCGAAAATTCCGGCCTGAAGGGCCGACAACAAACAACATAATGCAAGATAATATAAAAAGAACAGTGCAATATATGTCGTTCATTTTTAAGCATACAGGCAAGCAAGCATAAGACAAACAGAACACAAAAGCACAAATTACAAAGGCACAAAAGTATAAATTACCAAATACACAAAATATCGCCCGACAACAATAACAATAAGCACATCAGTACAAGTACAAAGTACCAAACCCGCGCCACACAACCCAACCCTTCAAATACGACACAAACTGTCGGGGTTTCACGGTGTTCTCGTAAGAGAAGGGTTAAAGCAACAGTAGACTGGATCTCCTTTCCAGGTGGTTGCTCCAACCATAACCCTTACTCACCGTCGTTCGGCGGGTCTTCCCTCAATCCCTTAGGCTCCACTGCTGGCCTCGGAGAGTATCCCAGTCGATCTCACAACCGGCCTTTAGATTATGAGATGAGTGGGTGCACAGATCGTTCCCTCAATCTGTGGCCCTCCCGACACCGAACTCTTACACAGCCTTCAAGGTCGCCAACTGGTTTTTTAGATGTCCAGTAACACTGCAGTGGTCAGGTGTAATTGTGGCAAGAGCCAAATCCAGTAATATAGTATCAGGCAGGTCACTCTACTTTATATCATAACACGGTCACAAGATAAATGGAGGGGATGATATCAAACACCAAAGAGTTTTGGTATTTTACTTAAAAGACAACGAGAAATATATATGCATCAATGTATCAGAATTAATATATGACAATTGCTCCATTCATAGCATAATATTCTAGAGCGCACCATATGGCAACATCGGCACGTGTCACCTGTCAGAAATGCCAGCTGACCGGGCCCTCGCGATCGTGGGAAAGACTAGTACTTGTTTTCTAATTGTCACGATCCCCGTTTATTTAACTTTTTCCAAAACACTATTCAACGTTCACATGGCTTACTTATGATTTCACTGGCCTCACGATCAACATCTTATTCACAATACTCTCACAGTGACTTTTCACTGTACCAAAAGATTACTCTATTCTTAATAATATTTACTGTGAATGCACTCACTTGATCACTGAACTTTTCTTTATATTTATACTTCCTCTTAAAGAGATATCACTGGCAAACACTTCACGTATATGATATTATTCAGCACACAATCATGTCATATATAAATCAGTAATCAAACTTCAGGCATATATATATCAATAGATCATAGAGATCAACACACAGGCATTTATATCGATAGATTATGGAGATCAACACACGGGCATTTATATTGATAGATTATAGAGATCAACACACAGGCATTTATATCAATAGATTATAGAGATCAATCCACAGGCATTTATATCAATAGATTATAGAGATCAATCCACAGGCATTTATATCAATAGATTATAGAGATCAATACACCAATATCTGGTTCACTACCAATATATATATAATAATAATCACAGATCAATAATAATAGTCACAGTAAATTCTCTGATGAATCTTGGTGCTTGCACACACCCACACATAGATATATATGTAAATTGATACTGTGAGCGCTCTGGGTAGCCTCACCACATACTGTGCTCTCTGTGACTTAAACTCAAGTGAGACTTGCTCACGACATACAAAATATCCTGACAAGAATATATATAGCTAACTAAAGGGGAAATGGGAGGGAACTGTAAACACCTACTTCACCTATCCTAGGATGACAGTTGGGTTGTAGCTCCTGGTCCAGGCTCTCGCCTCGTTCATCCAGAAACACAAGCCCACGCCTTAGGATGTCGCGTCTCGCCGCTTCTGTACACAGCAGGTCCGTGCTTCTTTCCCTACAGTACGTCGCTGGGTTGAAGTCGGTCTCCTGGCCGTCAACTTTCCTCCCAACTACGGCAGCCAGCCTACGTCTCGGCGGTCGTCGTACGTTTCCCAATTAGTCCTTGTCACTGTACTCCCAGAGTAACTGCCTCTCACCACTACGAAGTCACTGAAGTTATCAGCCGTCCCGGACGACACACGCACAGCACCCGACTTCAGAGCACTTGAAGCTCACAACACTGTCAATTCCCTCGTCGTCTAGATATATCGCTAGGTATTTGGGAAGACTTCTCGACGTGCTTGCATCCAACTGTTGACTCGTAGGGTTCCACGAAGGTGGGGTTACTGTCAAACTTGACAGGATCGTCGATCACACGTTCAACCTGGTTGACAAGGCTGTCAACCTGGTTCACTCACGGTGGGTGGCCCGGCCACTAAGCTGCCTCTTATACTGGTGAACTGCCAACGACGACACACGTCGATGCCCGGCCCACTTCTTGCAACGCACCTGTCCCTGAGCACTTGTTGCTCAATATTCTGTCAATTCCTTATCTGAGCCACTTCTGGGTTGCAGGAAGACCTCACAGAGTGCGTGCCAACAACTGGAGACGCTTAAATCCACCGGAGTTCGGTAAATCCGTCACTCTGACAGGATGACCGATCGCGCGTCCTACCTCTCGGACGTGTCGTGAAAGACTGATGTCGCCTGGCGCCAACACGGCGGACCCCCTATGCCTATGTGACGTCACTTTTCCCAAAGTTGGTTTTCATTGGCTCCCAGTGCCATGTCGCTGACGGTGACCAATCTGGCGCCACTGACGTCACACAGTTTTGGCGGGAGAACAGACTTGCCAGCGCCATATTGGCTCCCTAAAGGGCCTATCCCACAGGCCAAAATACTACATTTTCGCAAATTTCTCGGCTCTTCGAGAATACTGTTCTCTCCCACATATGTTCAATTGTTGCCTGCAATGTAGAGAACGCTCGGGAATAGTGGACATGACTCTTACAGCAGGCGTGGGAGAATTAGAAGGGGGGAACACCGTCACATACCCCTCCCCTTAAAATAAGAGTCATGTCTGGTTAGTGCATGCGGGACAACGCATCTGCGACTACGCTGTCCTTTCCACTAAAAATCTTGGCTTCCAGCCAGTATTGCAGCCGCCAATGTGTGACACTCCTCATGTGTCTGCAGACCGTCTTCAAGGTCATCCTGGGCGTCCACTGCTTACCTATTACGGACCGAGGGCTCCACACCTCACGTCCGTTCACCAGCTGGAACTGTGAGAAGTTTAACGGTTCTGCCACTGCTTTGCAAATGGCCAACAAAACAGGGCCCGCTGTCTCTTCCCACTCGTCTTCCTGCTCTACGCAGAACATTCTCAGAGCTGTCTCTGAGGTGGAGTGGAGTCTTCCGACCGCCCCCTTCGACTGCGATCGGTAGGGCGACGACCGAATCTGCATCACTCCCCGATTTATCACTGTTCGTCTGACACACTCAGACCGGAACATATTTCCACTGTCAGCCTGATTTTCCCTGGGCCTCCTCACCCAAGAGAAAAGATGTTGTAGTTGCCCAGCCACTTCTCTCGACGTTGAACGTCGCATCGTGGTCATCCCTAGGTGACCCGCAGAGTCAACAGCGTGCAACGGACTCAACACTGCCGCTCTGCACTTGGCTGGCAACGCTACTTGATCTCTCGTACCTGGAGAGGCTTTTCCGACCTCCATCCTTACAGGTTTACACTGTCTTATTAGTATGCCTTTATGCCTGTTAAAGTGAGTAGCTTTCTCGGGACCAATACGTCCTCCTTTGACCTTACAAATCAACTTGGGGGATTCTGCCTGCTGCATCTCCTCGAGACGAGTGCGGTCCATCCCTGGAGAACCGGTGAGGGTCACCTGTACCTCACCTTCTGGGCTGCCTTCGCCCTCCACTCGCTCTCCGGGTTCCATGACGAGGTGATCCATTCCCAGGCCGGCGGACGTCTCCTCGTCGGCCTTATCAGATCCACGTCCTCCTCGTCCTTCGCACTGCCTCGGAATTACAGCACAGACAGGGAACGCCTCCATGGCGATTCCTTTCTCGTCCCCACAGGCGTCGAACACTTCGCCTTTCTTCTCTAAGTGCTCCAAGCACTCCTCGTCCTTCACGAGGTTCGGTAGGACACGTCCTCCACATGCGTCATTTCCCAAAATGACCTGTGCCTCCCTCGTGGGCATCGTCGCACAGACCCCCACTACTAGGGTTTGGCATCCATAAACCGAACTCAGGGTTACCTGGTGTAGGGGCATCTGCACTGGGCCTCCCACAGTGGTCACACTTGCCTCACCTACACAGGTATTCTCGTGACACTCAGGGAAAAGGGTTCTGCTCACCAGGGTAAATTCCGCCCCAGTATCTCTCAGCATCATTACCGGGATGGGGTCTGCGTCCCCCACCCTTACAGTTCCCTCACGCACGAATGGGTTAGCCTCCTTCTTCCTACGTACGGGTCCATCCCGCACTCCTTCGGCTAACTGGTCCTCTACCCGCACAAAAGCAACGTAACCCCGCTGCTTAGGACGTCTGCATTCGCGCGCCATGTGTCCTATTAACCCGCAGTTGAAACAACGGATCCTTCTTCTTCCGCGGACTCCTCTTGCGCCTTCCAAAGACTCGTGCTCAGCATCTCCGGCCGTGACGATAACAAGATCTCTTGAGCTCTCCCTCGGTGACTTCTTCGGCGGTTCCACAGCACTCTTCTGTCCTCTGCTGTCTCCATTCGAGGGGTAGGACTTGGGAGAACTCGGTCCTGTCCTCCAACCGTCCGACCTTCTATTATTCCTCCCATAACTGGAGAATGCGGGCGGTCGGTGCTGTCCCTCTCGACATGGACGTAAAGCTTCCTCTAGCATGTCTGCTCGATCGGCTGCGGCTCTCGGGTCCTTGATGTCCGCTTCCTTTACTCTCACCCTAATCTCGGGAGAGAGCACGGACATGAACTTTTCCATGACCATCAGCCCCTTGATGTCTTCAGCCGATCTTGCTCCTTCTGACTCCAGCCATTTCACGAATTTCCTTTCCATGTCCCTCGCCGTCTCCGCATACGATTTTCCTGGCGATCGGGTACATTCTCTAAACCTTTTCCTATAGCACTCCGGCGTCAGCTTGAACGAATGGAGCACGGCCCGTTTTACTGCATCATAGTTGGTACACTCCTGGAGGTCGAGCATGTTGTAAGCTTCACGAGCTTCACCAGTGAGCCTTCCTTGAACTAGCTCCGCCCACTCTGCCCTCGGCCACTTCTTCAACGTAGCGACCCTTTCGAAATGCTCGAAGAAGCCCTCAGCCTCATTAGGCACGAAGACGGGCAAATCCCTCTCTCTCACTCGGCGGTCTTCCTGCTGTTGTGGTGGGGTAGTTGGAACTAGTCCTAGCTCAGCTCGTTTCAGCTCAATCTCCTTGTTCGCTTCAACCTCCTGCAGCTTCGTCCTAGCTTCTATTTCGCGCTCCTTCAGCTGTGCCTCTCGTTCTTCTCTCGCTGCTGTGCTTCTGCCTCTCGTTCTTCTCTTTGCTGCTGTGCCTCTCGTTCTTCTCTTTGCTGCTGTGCCTCTCGTTCTTCTCTGCGCAGCTGTGCTTCTCTTTCTGCTTCCTCGCGCCTCAGCTGTGCTTCTCTCTCTTCTCGCAGCTGTGCTTCTCTTTCTTCTCGGCGCAGCTGTGCTTCTCTTTCTTCTCTGCGCGCAGCTGTGCTTCTATCTGCAGCTTCATTATTTCTAGCTTGATACTGCGCCTGCTGCCACTGGATCCCCGGCTGCTGCCACCGGTACTCAGGTTCTCTCCTCCACTGGCAGGTGTCTGTGGCCGCTCCTCTCCTAAGGCTTCATCACGTGCCTTGAGCTGTGCCATGATCTCAAGTCTTCTCTCTCCCACTTTGGAAGCTCTCAACTTGATCCCAAAGTGGTCGGCGATCGTCTGCAACTGTGCCTTGGTGCACTCCTCCAGTACTTGCTCGTCTCTCGTGTCTATAAACCTGGCTACTTTATCACCCTCCATCTTGTGACAATGAGTGAAAACCTAGGCCTGATATTTAATACCACAATTACCACCTTGATCTTGCTCTTATCCTGGCAAGGTCGCCAATGTCGGGGTTTCACGGTGTTCTCGTTAGAGAAGGGTTAAAGCAACAGTAGACTGGATCTCCTTTCCAGGTGGTTGCTCCAACAATAACCCTTACTCACCGTCGTTCGGCGGGTCTTCCCTCAATCCCTTAGGCTCCACTGCTGGCCTCGGAGAGTATCCCAGTCGATCTCACAACCGGCCTTTAGATTATAAGATGAGTGGGTGCACAGATCGTTCCCTCAATCTGTGGCCCTCCCGACACCGAACTCTTACACAGCCTTCAAGGTCGCCAACTGGTTTTTTAGATGTCCAGTAACACTGCAGTGGTCAGGTGTAATTGTGGCAAGAGCCAAATCCAGTAATATAGTATCAGGCAGGTCACTCTACTTTATATCATAACACGGTCACAAGATAAATGGAGGGGATGATATCAAACACCAAAGAGTTTTGGTATTTTACTTAAAAGACAACGAGAAATATATATGCATCAATGTATCAGAATTAATATATGACGCTCCATTCATAGCATAATATTCTAGAGCGCACCATATGGCAACATCGGCACGTGTCACCTGTCAGAATGCCAGCTGACCGGGCCCTCGCGATCGTGGGAAAGACTAGTACTTGTTTTCTAATTGTCACGATCACCGTTTATTTAACTTTTTCCAAAACACTATTCAACGTTCACATGGCTTACTTATGATTTCACTGGCCTCACGATCAACATCTTATTCACAATACTCTCACAGTGACTTTTCACTGTACCAAAAGATTACTCTATTCTTAATAATATTTACTGTGAATGCACTCACTTGATCACTGAACTTTTCTTTATATTTATACTTCCTCTTAAAGAGATATCACTGGCAAACACTTCACGTATATGATATTATTCAGCACACAATCATGTCATATATAAATCAGTAATCAAACTTCAGGCATATATATATCAATAGATCATAGAGATCAACACACAGGCATTTATATCGATAGATTATGGAGATCAACACACGGGCATTTATATCGATAGATTATAGAGATCAACACACGGGCATTTATATCAATAGATTATAGAGATCAATCCACAGGCATTTATATCAATAGATTATAGAGATCAATCCACAGGCATTTATATCAATAGATTATAGAGATCAATACACCAATATCTGGTTCACTACCAATATATATAATAATAATAATCACAGATCAATAATAATAGTCACAGTAAATTCTCTGATGAATCTTGGTGCTTGCACACACCCACACATAGATATATATATGTAAATTGATACTGTGAGCGCTCTGGGTAGCCTCACCACATACTGTGCTCTCTGTGACTTAAACTCAAGTGAGACTTGCTCACGACATATAAAATATACTGACAAGAATATATATAGCTAACTAAAGGGGAAATGGGAGGGAACTGTAAACACCTACTTCACCTATCCTAGGATGACAGTTGGGTTGTAGCTCCTGGTCCAGGCTCTCGCCTCGTTCATCCAGAAACACAAGCCCACACCTTAGGATGTCGCGTCTCGCCGCTTCTGTACACAGCAGGTCCGTGCTTCTTTCCCTACAGTACGTCGCTGGGTTGAAGTCGGTCTCCTGGCCGTCAACTTTCCTCCCAACTACGGCAGCCAGCCTACGTCTCGGCGGTCGTCGTACGTTTCCCAATTAGTCCTTGTCACTGTACTCCCAGAGTAACTGCCTCTCACCACTACGAAGTCACTGAAGTTATCAGCCGTCCCGGACGACACACGCACAGCACCCGACTTCAGAGCACTTGAAGCTCACAACACTGTCAATTCCCTCGTCGTCTAGATATATCGCTAGGTATTTGGGAAGACTTCTCGACGTGCTTGCATCCAACTGTTGACTCGTAGGGTTCCACGAAGGTGGGGTTACTGTCAAACTTGACAGGATCGTCGATCACACGTTCAACCTGGTTGACAAGGCTGTCAACCTGGTTCACTCACGGTGGGTGGCCCGGCCACTAAGCTGCCTCTTATACTGGTGAACTGCCAACGACGACACACATCGATGCCCGGCCCACTTCTTGCAACGCACCTGTCCCTGAGCACTTGTTGCTCAATATTCTGTCAATTCCTTATCTGAGCCACATCTGGGTTGCAGGAAGACCTCACAGAGTGCGTGCCAACAACTGGAGACGCTTAAATCCACCGGAGTTCGGTAAATCCGTCACTCTGACAGGATGACCGATCGCGCGTCCTACCTCTCGGACGTGTCGTGAAAGACTGGTGTCGCCTGGCGCCAACACGGGCGGACCCCCTATGCCTATGTGACGTCACTTTTCCCAAAGTTGGTTTTCATTGGCTCCCAGTGCCATGTCGCTGACGGTGACCAATCTGGCGCCACTGACGTCACACAGTTTTGGCGGGAAGACAGACTTGCCAGCGCCATATTGGCTCCCTAAAGGGCCTATCCCACAGGCCAAAATACTACATTTTTGCAAATTTCTCGGCTCTTCGAGAATACTGTTCTCTCCCACATATGTTCAATTGTTGCCTGCAATGTAGAGAACGCTCGGGAATGGTGGACATGACTCTTACAGCAGGCGTGGGAGAATTAGAAGGGGGGGAACACCGTCACAAAACCAAGCCTACTGGCCCCAGAAACCACACGGAGAGGCACAAATACATAACTACAACAAAATAAATAAAACACCCACACACGCAACCGCTGTTGGAAATTTCCAACAGTTATTCTCATCCCTAATACAACAGGATGTATTTCCTGTATTAGGCTTCATACACATCTAATATTCGTTTAATAATCCTTAATACAACAGGATGTATTTCCTGTATTAAGCGTAATAATTAACTAACACTACTAATATGTAGTTTAGTATTGTAGAATTTACTGTATTAGGTTGTGGAACATCATGTAATTTCTCCTAGAATTGTGTAGTGTTGCGTCAGCCACGCACGGGGGATAAAATTTCCACATACCTGTAGATCTCATATGAATGTAACCATTTACTTTCCTTTATTAGAAATAATAATTAAGTAATAGGTTTACTTTTAGTATACAACAGTTTACTGGAATTTCCTTTCCCAGCTTAATCGCTCTTCCAGTAAATAATATCATAATCTAACATCATTTCCACCACCAAGCAAGTATTGTTTTATTTGTGCCGTCTACATTAACTGACGTGCACTGTGAGAATTAAACATCACAGAGAATTTAGAATTTATCTAAACCATCAAGAGTGTTCATAAACGCCCCCTTCCCTATTTAGCGTTAATAAATATAATTTATGCTCGAATCCTCACGGTGAGCTATTGCGCATGTGCGACTTTGGGGAGGGAGAAAAAATGACTCTTGCCATTACCAACAAGAAGCGTGAAGATGTTCCGTAAGCGGTCCAACAAATCTTCTCATCCAACCGGCATCCGAACATCTTTAGATGCCAGATTGAGGACGCAGCGTCCCAGAATCACGGACACCAGTTCGGCAGGCATTTTAACATTTATTAATATTTACAGAGCTCTTAAATATAATTAATATAGGTAGCCATGTCGTCACGCTGCAAGCGTACCCAAAATTCCATGTAAGTGCAGCTCTTTCCCCTCAAAATATTTACATATTACCTTATATGTGTGTAAATACTAGTTTGGGGTGGAAATTACGGAATTACCATTATTGCAGCATGGTGCAACACCCCTGAGGAAGCGTGTGACCGCCATACCCTCCCGTGTGCCAAGTATCACTATCTCAAACTGTTTCCAGGCTGGCGTACAGTGGACTGCACCTACGTCCTTCTGTCACAGCTGAGACATAATCGGTTTTCATTGTAGATAGTACCTTATTATTCAGTCCATATACATATATCGATATATCTGATACTGCCATTTATTCATATTAATCTTTACATTGCAGTAGTATTTCTTGCATTACATATTTTACTCATTATCTATGTGTGTGCATATTATACTTATTATTATTATTGCATAATATACGTTACACATAGATTAGTCTTATACAATACCCCCCCAAAATGTGTCATGGGAGGCTGGCTCTAGAATTATATAATTTAGTCATTGCTTAATAGAATTTATTCACATATAATCATAGATCTATAAGCCACTGATTTTATCATTTCATTACTCATTCTGGCCCTTCGAGCTATCATAGAATTAATCATTATTTTGCATTCTCAAAATTATACATGTTATTAGTATTATACTGGAGCCAGAATTCCCCACAACCGCACCCCACGCACACAAACGGACACAACACAAAAACACACAGCACACACACAAAAAAAATCACTTAAAAGGAGGAAACACCTCAATGGGAGGCGAATATTTCACAGGAAACTCATGCAGAGGATATTTCTGCTTATAGGCCTCCCACATTAAGTACTCCCTGTCGGTAGGATAAAGATCCCCCTGCTTCAGGGGGGCGTGCAAAAACTCGGGAATCACCAGATCAGGCGGAAGCGGCAGTTCCTGGAGCTGGGCGGAAGTAGTCGCATAACGAGGTAAGGTAGAGCGAATGGAAGCAGAAGACATGAAAGAAGTGGACGTAAGCCAGCGAGATGGCCCCACTGCCGGACGCACAGAAGACTACGAAGGCCGCCGAGACGGCAACACCACACCCGACACCACAGGAGATGCAGAAGAGAGGGTCGGAGACGGGAGAAGCGGAAAAACTGCCGCTGATGAAACGGACGAAACTGGGGGCACGGAACCCCCAGAGCGAGCAGTCTCTTTTAATACCACCTCCAGGTCACCACGCTCACCAGCATGAGGAACCACCCCGAACCACCCCCCCACGCAGAACCGGAACCATCCGACGCAGACGGCGCACCCGAAGCAAGCTCTACAGGCACCTCACTAGAAGAAACACCGACACTGGCAGCCGCAGGCACATGGACCTCTGCCACCACCGAAGAAAATGTGACGCAACAGGAACCTGACCGCTGTCACTGGAAGACCCACCATCGTCGAATTCTCCCACATCAGCCCAGTCAGAAGATCGCCGGGAACGCTTGGGCACCGGCCGCACACCATCAGAGCCGGTTGTCGACCCAGAGACCTGGTCAACACAATCCGGGTGTACCGACGCTCTCCGCTGGACGGCAGCTTCCTCGGCCACACTGGGAACTAGGTCGAGCACAGTAGGAGGCCCTACAGTCAACCCTACAGGGGAGCCGGTCGGCCGAGCGGACAGCACGCTGGACTTGTGGTCCTGGGTTCGATCTCAGGCGCCGGCGAGAAACAATGGGCAGAGTTTCTTTCACCCTATGCCCCTGTTACCTAGCAGTAAAATAGATACCTGGGTGTTAGTCAGCTGTCACGGGCTGCTTCCTGGGGGTGGAGGCCTGGTCGAGGACCGGGCCGCGGGGACACTAAAAAGCCCCGAAATCATCTCAAGATAACCCCAGCATCTAGCACAGCCTAGGCACATGGCGAGGGTGCAGTGATAGGCACCACAGTTGAAGACCAGGAAGACGGGGGAGCCTTACAGACGGGAGCTGGAAGAACCACGGGAGTATCCAGGACATCAACCGGGGCAGAACGAACACCCGACGGTGACACAAGCTCCTGAGGAGAGGCAACCATAACAGGAGGCGCAACAGGCGACAAAGCCTCCGGAGGAGGGGCAACAGCAACAGGAGGCGCATCGGGCGACACACGGGGCATGGCAGCAGCCAAAGAGACGTCCACATCACCGAATCCTCCTCCACAGGGAGCGCTGGGAAGTCCTCCTCACGGAATGATGAACACGGAACACGGAATGATGAACAATGATGAACTAATCAGAGACATCACAATCTCAGATACTTCATACTCAGACCATAAGCTCATTGAAGTACGAACTAGCATAAATAACGGTACTAGGTCTAAGAGACCCAACAAGCGAGAAGGAATATTCAATCAATTCAATTTCAACAATAAGAGGATCGACTGGGAAAAAATAAATGTAGACCTTGCAACCATTCAATGGGAGACGGTCTTAAGCGACAAAACTCCCACACAGGGAATAGCTCAACTGACAGCTGAAGCTTACAAGGTCTGCTTGAAGCACGTGCCTATGAGGAGGGGCAGAAAGAGGACCACTCTAGAAAGAGAAGCAGACGACTGTACAGGAGAAGGAAAAAAATAACGGAAATGCTTCGGCAGACACAACTATCACAAGCAAGGAAAATAAGCCTAAGCAGGGAGATCGAAGAAATAGAACAAACGTTGAAGCGATCATACGAGTCTGAGGAAATGGAATTGGAACAGAAAGCTATACAAGAGATAAGGAAAAATCCTAAATATTTTTTCACATACGCAAAATCAAAATCCAAAACCTCGACCAGTATTGGACCGTTAATTACAAATGAAGGTACGTACACAGAGGACGACAAAGAGATTAGTGAAATTCTAAGAAGCCAGTATGAGGCTATGTTTAGCACACCAATAAACAACATGAAAGTTGATGACCCAGACAGCTTCTTTATGAATGACATTCAAGCTGCAGATATTATAACGGATATTACCACAAACTCGGAAGACTTTGAAAGAGAAATTGACAATATGCCTATGCACTCAGCTCATGGGCCTGACTCATGGAATTCAATATTCATAAAGAAATGTAAAGTACCAGTAGCGAGAGCACTCAGCGTAATATGGAGAAAGAGCCTAGATACAGGGGAGATACCAGCAGCACTTAAATCTGCAGATATAGCTCCGTTGCACAAGGGGGGGAGTAAAGCCTTGGCAAAAAATTATAGGCCAGTTGCACTAACATCACACATAATAAGTGTTTGAAAGAGTGATTAGGAATCAAATTTCTAGTTTTATGGAAAACAATAAATTGCACAACCCAGGACAACATGGATTTAGAGCGGGAAGATCCTGTCTGTCACAGTTACTCAACCACTATGACAAAATTACAGAAGCCCTAGAAGAAAAGCAGAATGCTGATGTTGTATACACAGACTTTGCAAAGGCGTTCGGCAAATGTGACCATGGGGTGATAGCTCACAAAATGAGGTCAATGGGAATAACTGGAAAAGTAGGACGCTGGATACTCAATTTCCTGTCGTACAGAAAACAGAGTAACAGTCAATCAGATAAAATAAGAGTCCAAGCGATGTTAAAAGCTCTGTACCTCAAGGTACAGTCCTTGCACCGCTACTGTTCCTTATTCTCATATCTGATATAGACAAAAATACACGTCACAGCTTCGTGTCGTCCTTTGCAGATGACACAAAAATCAGCATGAAAATTACCTCTGCTGAAGACATTGAAAAACTACAAGCAGATGTCAACAAAGTTTTCGATTGGGCAGCAGAAAATAACATGATGTTTAACAGTGATAAATTTCAGGTACTCAGGTACGGCAAAAATGAGGATCTGAAACATAATACAGGGTACAAAACACAATCGAATCTTCCCATAGTAGAAAAACAGCATGTCAAGGATTTGGGAATAATGATGTCAGACGATCTAACGTTTAGGAAGCATAACCAAGCAAATATTGCGTCAGCCAGAAAAATGATCGGATGGATTACGAGAACTTTCAAATCCAGGGATCCCATCACAATGGTTGTACTCTTCAAGTCACTTGTGTTGTCACGTCTCGAGTACTGCTCAGTACTCACTTCCCCCTTCAGAGCAGGAGAGATTGCTGAAATAGAGGGAATACAGAGAACAAATACGGCACGCATAGACGAGATAAAGCACCTAAATTATTGGGATCGTCTCAAAGCTCTCCAAATGTACTCACTAGAAAGGAGACGAGAGAGATACCAAATAATATACACATGGAAAATACTGGAGGGCCAGGTCCCAAATCTGCACAGTAAGATAACAACGTACTGGAGTGAACGATATGGAAGAAAATGCAAGATTGACACCCGGCCTCGGGCCGGGCTTGGGGAGTAGAAGAACTCCCAGAACCCCATCAACCAGGTATCAACCAGGAAGAGGTTGACGGGCGCGACAGCAGGTTCAGAGCACCCAGAAGCCTGATGGCCCAAGAGGCCACAACGGTAACACGTACGGGGCTGACGAGCATAATACACCCTAATATAGCACACCAGAAGCTTCACCTGAAACGGAATGTCTGCCCGCAGCCTGAGTCTTAGGGTGCGAATATTCGACTGCATACCCTTTAGCGGACCCGAGGAGAGCAGGTGCAACCCACACTGAGGACCCCTCCAAACTCGCCGAAATAACGCCTCAGCAGCCCCTCCGGGAATTCCAAGGGTGCCCCATGCACGCTTACATACGTGATGGCACCACTGCGATCGGAGACACAGTGCCTGCAGCTTCTGTCAGGGGCAAGGTCCGCCCCTCGTAACGACGTAAAACGCCCTATACACCTCCGTTGTAAGTTTAACAATCACCCTGCGGGTAGTCACCAGCTGAACGCCATAAATATCCCCCACAGGGACCCGCAGCATGTCACACAGCACCAACCCCACCTCTGGATATCCTGCTCAATCAGAAAACTCGAGGCCTATAGACTGGGCAGGCACAACAGGGGGGAGGGGATCCCCCATGGCGCCTACACGCAAAACTGCCCCCGCCCCCTTGCAACTCCAGGCAGCAACTGGCGGGTCAGACGAGCACATCTAAACCCTGGTTGATACCTGGTTACCTGGTTGATGGGGTTCTGGGAGTTCTACTACTCCCCAAGCCCGGCCCGAGGCCAGGCTCGACTTGTGAGAGCTTGGTCCACCAGGCTGTCGCTTGGAGCGGCCCGCAGGCCCACATACTCACCACAGCCCGGCTGGTCCGGAACTTCTCTTAGAAAACAGTCCAGTTTTCTCTTGAAGATGTCCACGGTTGTTCCGGCAATATTTCTTATAGTCGCTGGGAGGATGTTGAACAACCGCGGACCTCTGATGTTTATACAGTGCTCTCTGATTGTGCCTATGGCACCTCTGCCCTTCACTGGATCAATCTTGCATTTTCTTCCATATCGTTCACTCCAGTACGTTGTTATCTTACTGTGCAGATTTGGGACCTGGCCCTCCAGTATTTTCCATGTGTATATTATTTGGTATCTCTCTCGTCTCCTTTCTAGAGAGTACATTTGGAGAGCTTTGAGATGATCCCAATAATTTAGGTGCTTTATCTTGTCTATGCGTGCCGTATATGTTCTCTGTGTTCCCTCTATTTCAGCAATCTCTCCTGCTCTGAAGGGGGAAGTGAGTACTGAACAGTACTCGAGACGTGACAACACAAGTGACTTGAAGAGTACAACCATTGTGATGGGATCCCTGGATTTGAAAGTTCTCGTAATCCATCCAATCATTTTTCTGGCTGACGCAATATTTGCTTGGTTATGCTCCCTAAACGTTAGATCGTCTGACATCATTATTCCCAAATCCTTGACATGCTGTTTTTCTACTATGGGAAGATTCGATTGTGTTTTGTACCCTGTATTATGTTTCAGATCCTCATTTTTGCCGTACCTGAGTACCTGAAATTTATCACTGTTAAACATCATGTTATTTTCTGCTGCCCAATCGAAAACTTTGTTGACATCTGCTTGTAGTTTCTCAATGTCTTCAGCAGAGGTAATTTTCATGCTGATTTTTGTGTCATCTGCAAAGGACGACACGAAGCTGTGACGTGTATTTTTGTCTATATCAGATATGAGAATAAGAAACAGTAGTGGTGCAAGGACTGTACCCTCTGGCAGCCAACGAGGTAATCCAAGAACTGGTTTTGGCAGCGATGGGTTAGTGTCGTCCCGACTAGGACACCCCCCCCCACCCCTGAGCTGTAGAATGGAAAAAAGTTTTGGATATGTTAGGTTTGGGCACAAGTTGATTATATGGGGATTTTAAGTCTGGGTTATCATGTGACTAGAGGAGCCCATGCTTCCGTCCCCACTGTCCTTACACTGAGCACCATTTTTCTATAATGTTCTGTGAAAGCCCAGTGGAATATAATCATGTCTACATCTATGTCGTATGGTCGATGGGGGGATCCCACGTGCCCACCTAGTTGTGCCTGGAGGGCCTTCTTCCCCAGACAATGTTGTATGTATAATCATGTCACAAAAAGGCTATGGTGTGACAAAAAAATACAGTACAGATAGACTATAGTAGTACAGGTAAATAAAAACAGCCCAGGTGAATGGAATATGGTACAGCTAGCAGTGTCGATTAGCGGATAAAAAAAAATACAGGGAAAGTCTCTCTCTCTTTTTTTTTTAGGTTGGGGGGGGGGGGACCATTCTTTGGTGCAAGTCACCCTGCTATAGTTCCCAGTTTTCATGAGGTGGGCGACCAAGCCCCCGAGTCGGACTGTATTGGTAGACAGAGCTCTGTAGCCCCACCGAGCTCTGTGTTGGACCACGACCTTGCTCCTCCTTTGACCCTCCTGACTGCTTATCTTGGCTCCCCTCCCTCCCTCTGTGGTTGGGTCTAGCCTCAAGTGCCCAGTGGTGACCACTTCGTCCTGTCGGGAAACCGACACACTCATACACAAATAGTATAGTCATCCCTTAACAGTATCCTCTTAAAATTAGAGAATGGGAGACTCCGTGACGTCATCGACGTCGCCGCAGTATTTACATTATTAAACCACTGTTCATACAACAGTTTAATGTCTAAATTGAATAAAAAAGTGTTCAATAAGACTGAATATAATTATTAACACCAAAATATAGCTTGATTCCCTTGTTAACGTAAATTTAACTTAGAAGTGGAAAAAATATTGGAACAACTAGGGAGGCTGAGCGTCTCTTACAGACGCTACGCTCACACGAAAACAATAACAAACGCAGCCTTACGCTGCCCATGGCTCCAGAGTTGGTTTAACACCTAGACACCTATTTACGTGTCAACAACCAACAACACAGCCTATCAACAACTACAACAACGATTGTATCCGGCTTACCAAGTATTTGTTTATTATTCTAGTGCACTGCTTAATATCCAAGGGTATCAGTCGGTTATGATATATGAACAACACCAACACCATGTACGTGTACCCCATTTTACAGCCCTCACATACCATGTTATACCTGTATTGATATGTTCAGGGAACAGATATTAACTCTTTGCATCCCATACAGGTAAATTGTGACTTGCAACAGCAAGTAGCTGAGCAGTAGAACTATGTACATGTACCTAGCTGTTGCCAGCCTTGAAGGCCTCCACAGCCGCCATTGGCACTATGAGGCACAGGGCCACACCCACATAGATGCTAACATGACACAGCCTTAGTGGGCCCTTACTACAGGCTCAGATAAGGCCATTCTAGTTATTGTAGTAGTAGTATTCATAACTAGTAATAATTGTTGAAATAATAGTAGATTAGACCACCATATGTGGTATGATAAAATAATATAATAATTAAACTTAGGTAAACAATTTGTAGTTTAAGAAGGAGCCATCTCAAAGTGGTTTAAGCTACAAATTGTCCCTCCAATTTGTGTGAGAATAATTTCAGGCAGTTTTAACAAGTACATACAGTCCACTCAATTTCTTACCTACTAAGAAAAAATAAGATAAACTTTAATTTATTGAAGTCAATTAAAAGGAGATATACTGCCTGGAGTTTTTACCACACGTCCCTTGGTGTGGCTTAATCTCTCGTTGTGACTACTGAGCCTTTTCACCCCTCTGTCTGGGGGTTCTCAACGCCGTCCGCGCCACGGCCGCACTCGCTCGATCCCTTCCCGTACTGATGCGTATCAGGCTTTGTTTGGTCCCGCTTCATGGGCCAAATTCTTTGATATTCTCCCTCTTGATTCTACGCCTCCTGACGATTTCTCCCTCCCTCGGAATCTTGTTGATTCTGTGGATGCCTCTGTTACCTTCAACTCCACTCGTCTCGGTACACGTGTTGTTGCTGCTCCTTTTCGGGATACAGCTTCCCGCTTGGCTGCCTTATCCTGCCTTGGCGAGACCCCTTTTTGGGTCTCAAAGAACGCTCGGTTGAATGCTAGTGTTGGCACTATTCTTCTCCTGCCCCATGTTGCAACTGGTGTTTCTTAATCTGCAGGACTGCCACGATGATATTCGGCATATCCTCGATGCCCAAGGCCACTCTGTCCTCCAGGTTGACACGTTTACTCGTCCCCTCGTGGTCGTCGCCGTCAACCCCTTCGGGTTGTGAAGATTACCTTTGATGGTAGAACCCTTCCACCCTCTGTCATTCTGGCTGGTGCCACGTGCTCTGTCCAGGAGTACATTCCTTCTCCTAGGCTCTGTGACAAGTGCTGGGGGGTTTGCGCATGGTGCCTTCCGCTGCTCTGGGGTGCTCTCTCTGTCCTTTGTGTGGGGGCGAAGGTCAATCTTAAGTCAGAGTGCACTTCTCCCCAGGCTCGCAGCCTAAACTGCAGTGAGGCCCTTCCTACCTTCTCCTGTATCCATTACAAGTTTGAGGCAGCCGTCCTCAACTCGAAGCACCAGGAGCATTTATCTTTTCCTGATGCGAGGCGCCAGGTTTGCCGGTTCCCGCCTTATGCTCGAGTGTTGCGCTCTTCCTCTCCTCGTCCTTCCCACCTTCCTCAGACTCTCAACCGTTTCCGGGCCTTGGAATCTGATACAACCACTGCCCCCTCCTCTGTTCCTTTGAGTTCTGTACCGAAGGATCCCCCTCCTAGTTCTCTGTCTGGGGTTCCCCTTCTTTCTACCCGATCTGTCATGTCTCCTGTGTTTCTTCCTCGTCTCCCTCTGATCCTTCTTCCCTTCCTTCTCCTCCATCTACTGACTCTCCCTGCCGCCTGTCAGTGCGGGCTGATGTCCATCGCTCTCCTAACAGCCGTCGTGTGTGCTCTCGTTCAGCTTCTCCTGTTGAGGCGCTGGAATCCGTTGCCCAGTACGTAGTTGCTGGGACACCTGTCTCTTTCAGACAGAAGCGTAAGCCTGGCTCCTCTCCTTCCTCCTCCCTGGCGGGTAAGAAGGCTTCGCTTTCTTCCTCAGCCCCTACTTCTGACTCTATCGCTCCTTCCCCTCCCATTTCGGTGGTTGTGCCCCCTGTTCCTGTTATGGAGGTTTCATTGGCCCCGCTTCCCTCTCGGTTGCTGCCCTTGCTGAGGTGCGCTCCTCTCTTTCTACTCCCCTTCTTCCTGCTGCTGTCCTTGATTGCTCCTCTCGGTTGTCTCCTCCTCTTCATCCTCCTCCTCCTCCTCCGGACCCCACCCGTCCGCCTCTAGTCTGTTCGCCGCTTCCTTCCCTCCGTCTTTGCTTAGTTTACCCATGCCCCCTAACCCTGACATTGCTGAACCTGATCCCAACCCTGATCTTCTTTAACGTGCTATGTTGCTCTTTCGCCTTTGTTTCTTCCTTGTTCTCTGTTGTTGTCCTTTCTCTTCTATTTGGACTCTCGGACACGCACCCTTTCCTGTCTTGATCTTTCTCTTTGCTCGTCTTCTCTTTACTTTGATTTCACGTGGCAGGTTCTTTATGACCTCCATGGCAGTGACCATTTCCCCATCCTTGTTACCTTTTTCTCTTTTCACCCACCCTTCTCCTGCCCTAAGTGGCAGTTTGCTAAAGCAGACTGGAACCTATTTACCCTCAGTGCTGCTGCTCTCTGACCTCTCCCTTCTGCCTCGCCTCCTTTTTCATGACACTGTCTTCGAAGCTACCCTCCATTCTATTCCTTGCTTTTCCTCTCGGGGTCCATGGAAGTGCGTTCCCTGGTGGAATGCAGTCTGTGCTCGGGCTGTCCACTGTAAGCGTGCAGCCTGGAAGAGAGACCGCCGTCAGCAGACGGCCGATTCTTTTCTTTTCTTTCGGAAGGCAAGTGCTGTGGCCCGTAGGGCCATCCATACGGCCAAACATGAATGTTAGGCATCTTATGTCTCCACCATTACGTCTGAAACTCCTGTGCCATAGATCTGGAAGCGTATCCGCAAGATAGCAGGGAAGTTCGTTCCCGATATTTCACTGGACTTTCACCTCCGTGGTACTCTTGTGGCGGACCCGTTGCAGGTTGCTACAGAACTGGGTTCCCATTTTTCTTTTGTTAGCTCTGGTCTTCATCTTCCCACTCTTTCCTTCTTCGTAAACCTGACCTTGAATCTCGTCCTTTAGATTTCTGCACTCGTCTTTGACTTCCCTATAACGATCCCTTCTCTCTCTGAACTTCGTTCTGCCCTGGCCCTCTGCGTTTCTACTGCGGCGGGCTCCGATGGCATTCATTGAGATACTTCGCCATCTCCCTCCGTGTACATCACAGTATTTACCGAGTCAGTATAATCGGATCTGGGGGTCGTCGTCAGTCCCTGAGGACTGGCTCGATGCCGTTTTCCTCCCTGTTCGCAAACCAGGGTCTCTGGGGACATCCCCTAAGGACTTTCGCCCTATTGCCCTCACAAGTGGTCTGCAAACTCTTTGAACGTATGGTTAACGTTCGTCTGATGTGGTTCATTCTTTTGGCCTTCGTAGTCATCTCCCTCTCTTTCTCCGCAGCTTCCTCTCTCGTCGTTCCTTTCGGGTGAGGCTTGGTACCGCTCTCTCTGCTTCTTTTCAGCAATACGAAGGTGTGCCCCAGGGTAGTGTTCTGAGCACTACCCTTTTTCTGGTTGGCCTCAATGGTCTTCTTTCCTCTCTTCAGGCGTCTTCTCCGCTCTCTGTCGATGATCTTACCCTATGCTGTCAGGGTGATGAGTCGCCTCTCCTTCAACGTCGGCTTCAACTTGCGATTGATGCCGTGCCGTCTTGGGCCACCGACCATGGCTTAAAGTTCTCTACTACTAAGACTTGTGCCATGTCCTTTACTCAAAAAACGGGTCGTTCTTCGTCCCTCTGTCACTTTACGGTCATTCCCTTGAGTACAAAGATTCTGCGAAGCTTTTGGGGTTATTCCTTGACACTCGTTTGTCTTGGTCTCCCCATATCTCTTACCTCCGTGTTGAGTGTTCTAAGGCCCTTACCCTCCTTTGGGTATTGTCCCATACTTCTTGGGGAGAGGATAGGTGCGCACTCCTTGTATTATATTCCTCTCTCGTCCTGTCTAAGCTCGATTATGGTTGCCCTGCTTACTCGTCTGCTTCTCCTCCTACTCTTTGCCGTCTTGATGTTTTGCACTATACTGGGCTGCGCCTCAGTTCTGGTGCCTTTCGTTCAACTCCCGTCCTCAGCTTGTATGTTGACACTGGCTTCCTATCTCTCAAGGACCGCCGTGATCGCTACTGTCTTTGCAATCCTGCGCGGTCCTTGCAACATCCTTCCTCTCGCCTCTGTCGTTTTTTTTTAACTTTTACCCCTCCTGCGGTTCCTGTTCCTCTTCACCACCTCCCTCTTTCTGTCCGGTTATCTCGCTTACAGGATTCTCTTTCCGTTCATATTTCTAATATTTCTCCTCGTGTTCCTTCTTTGACCCCGTGGAGAGTCCTTCTTCTGCAGTATTGTACATCCTTGACCCGCATCCCTAAAACTTTTATCCCTCCGTTCGTTCGGAGGGATAAATGCGTTCTAAAACGCATTTTCCTTGAGCACTTTTCTTCTCACTCCCGCTCCGTTTCCATCTTTACCGATGGGTCAAAGTCTGCCGATGGTCTTGGCTACTCTGTTGTTTTTCCTGATCGCACTTATGTGACGCTTACCTCTGGAAACTAGCATCTTCACAGAGGAGCTTTATGCTATTCTCTATGCTCTTCGTCTCCTGCTCTCTCGTTGTCAATCTTCCTTTGTAGTTGTTGTTGACTCTTGTAGTGCCCTCATGGCTCTCGGGTCCTTTAATTCGGTTCATCCATTGGTTGTCGAGATCCAACATTGGCTGTTTCTTGTTCACAGTAAATTTAAGTCGGCTGAGTTTTGTTGAGTTCCCAGCCATATTGGTGTCTCTTTAAATGAGCATGCAGATGCTGCCGCCAGGAAAGCTGTCCGTTCTTGTCCTATCTCTCGTAAAGGTATTCCTTATTCCGACTTTTACCCGGTTATCCATTCCTCCATCCTTACCTGTTGGCATGCTTGTTGGTCGTCTGTTATTGGTAACAAACTAAGTTCTTAAGTTGTGTCCTCTTGGCCGTCCTCCTACCACCATAACCGGCGATGGGAAACGGCCCTGGCAATGTTGCGTATTGGCCATACTCGTTTCACTCATGGTCACTTGGAGCGCCGCCCTGCTCCTTATTGTCCTAATTGCATTGTCGCTCTTACGGTCGTGCATATCCTTGTTGAATGTCCTGACCTCTGGGACGAGCGTGTCTTTTTTTCTGACTGTCCCCCGAGGTCGCTTGTCACTCGATAGTATTCTTGGTGACTCGGATACTTTTGATATCGTTCGCCTTATGAGTTTCTGTTCTTGTATTGGCATCCTTGGTGATATTTAGCGCCCTCTGATTATCCCACACGTTTGATGGCGCTACATAGCCTTCCCAGTTTGGTGCCTTCTTTTGATAATTACTTACTTGGTTGCCGGGTTAATGATCACTTGGCCGTTGTGTTGAGAACGGGCTGTGGATGAGATAAAACCCAAGTCTGAGATTGGGTTTTACCATTCGGTGGTAAATCAGCTTTTTAGATGAAATTTGACCAGAGTGTCTTGCGGGATGTTTGTCAAACTTTACAAGATATTCAATTTAGTATTTTGATGTATTTAATATGTAATTTCAGGCATGTACGAGGGTGCATCAGTACAACGGCACTGTAGGTATGGTCAACCAGACCCCAAGAAATTGATCGCTTACAACGCTACTGCAGGTATGGAGGGATTAAAGTTACTTGGAAAAACTTCTCTCGAATCGCAGTTGGTCATTATGTAGTTGATACATATTCCCACTGTCGGGGTAATCGATGTAGTGGAGGTAGTAAGTAACAGTAACAGTGTATAAGAACTTTATCCCAGAATCCTGGCAAGGTCGCCAATGTCGGGGTTCACCTTAGTTGTAAGTATAAGTAACCGTACTTGATATCCTGCCAACGGTCTCCAATGTCGGGGTGTCTCTCTCTCTCTCTACAGACACCACCTAGTATCATTAGCGATAACTGTTACTCACCGTAGCCTGCGGGTCTTCACTCAATCCTCGCGGCGCCACTGTTTGCCAGGAGGGTATCCCAGTCAATCTCCAGCCGGCCTTATAACCAAAGACGAGTGAGAACACGATCCACTCTCTTCCAATCGTGTGCCCGCCCCGACAAGGGCTCTACTACTAACTGCAAAGTCGCCAACTGGTGTTTCCCGTGTCCAGTAACACGTCAGTGGTATTGTGGGATTGTGGTAACAATGGCAAAGAACTCACTCATTAAATCTGATAACAGGCAGGTATATGTCTCTATCACTCTCACTCTTTGTATGAATCTTATAGCAACAAGATATGGAGGGATAATACAAACGCGAAGATAGTTTTGTATTTTACTTAAAAGCTTCAAGGTATTGTATCCATATCAACAGCAAAGCAACAAGTACGTGTCAGTAAGTCACTCTCTTCATAAAACTGGAACTCATCAAGAGGGCAACACTACCCCTCCTCTCATTATCAGCTGGGCGGCCCCCCTCACTGTGTGAATGCTTCTGTACTTGTTTCCTGGCGTTAAGCGCCTGTTTCTTTAAATTCACAGTAATCACAATATTTGCAATCAACACAATATTTTCTATAATGGCAATAGACCGCAATGAGTCACTGCACTGGTCTTGAGCTCAATGAATCATTTCTACAGCAATAAACACAATAATTCACTGTAAAGGTGTTATGCATGGTACATCATAATAATGATAATAAATCATCAGCAAACGTTGAGAGAAACGATTCTATACCCTCTGGGAGATCATTTACATATATCAGAAACGGCATAGGTCCAAGGACTGACCCCTGTGGGAGTCCACTTGTAACGTCTCGCCAATCTGAGACCTCGCCCCTCACACTGACTCATTGTCTCCTGTTGCTTAGGTACTCCTTTATCTAATGGAGTACCTTCCCTTTCACACCAGCCTGCATCTCCAGCTTTTTCACTAGCCTCTTGTGTAATACTGTATCAAAGGCTTTCCGACAATCCAAAAATATGCAGTCTGCCCACCCTTCTCTTTCTTGCCTGATTTTTGTTGCCTGGTTGTAGAATTCAAGTAACCCTGTGAGGCAGGACCTGCCATCCCTGAACCCATGTTGATGCTGTGTTACAAAGTTCTTCCGCTGCAGATGTTCCACTAGCTTTCTTCGCACAATCTTCTCCATCATGGTATGCAGGTTAGGGATACTGGCCTGTAGTTCAGTGCCTCCTGCCTATCCCCTTCCTTGTATATCGGGACTACGTTAGCTGCTTTCCAAATTTCTATCAGTTCCCCTTGTTACCAGCGATTTGTTGTACACTATGCAGAGTGGCAGGCACAGTTCTTCTGCTCCTTCCTTTAGTATCCAAGGGGAGATTCCATCTGGGCCTATAGCCTTTGTCACATCCAACTCTAGTAAACACTTCCTTACTTCCCCGCTGGTAATCTCAAACTCTTCCAGTGGATCCTGGTTAGCTATTCCCACTTATCTCTGGGATTTCTCCTTGCTCTAAGGTGAAGACCTCCTGGAATTTCTTATTCAGTTCCTCACACACTTCCTTGTCGTTTGTAGTGAATCCTTCTTCTCCTATTCTTAATTTCATAACCTGTTCCTTTACTTTTGTTTTTCTCCTGATGTGGCTATGCTTGCAATGTCATTTTCGTATTGTCTTTCTGCATCTCTTCTGATCCTGACATATTCGTTCCTGGCATTCTGTGCGAGTGTGTGTGTGCTTTGTGGCAAAAAAAAAAAATCATTTGATATATGACAAATGGGAAGCGAGCCGAAAGAGCCAAACCCTCGTAAGCACAATTAGGTGAATACTCTCGGCCAATCACTCCTAACACTTTGCCGTTGTGGGGGGAGGGGGGGGGGAATAACACTTTGCTAGTGGGGGGTGAAACACTTTGATGGTGAGGGGTGGATAACACTTTGCCGTGGGGGGCCTAACACTTTGCCGTGGGGGGCCTAACACTTTGCCATGGGGGGACTAACACTTTGCCGAGGGAAGGGACTAACACCACGCAAGCAGTATGACCTCAAAACCGCGCGAGCGAGAGGCCCGCAGAGCCGCGCGAGCGAGAGGCCCGCAGAGCCGCGCGAGCGAGAGGCCCGCAGAGCCGCGCGAGCGAGAGGCCCGCAGAGCCGCGCGAGCGAGAGGCCCGCAGAGCCGCGCGAGCGAGAGGCCCGCAGAGCCGCGCGAGCGAGAGGCCCGCAGAGCCGCGCGAGCGAGAGGCCCGCAGAGCCGCGCGAGCGAGAGGCCCGCAGAGCCGCGCGAGCGAGAGGCCCGCAGAGCCGCGCGAGCGAGAGGCCCGCAGAGCCGCGCGAGCGAGAGGCCCGCAGAGCCGCGCGAGCGAGAGGCCCGCAGAGCCGCGCGAGCGAGAGGCCCGCAGAGCCGCGCGAGCGAGAGGCCCGCAGAGCCGCGCGAGCGAGAGGCCCGCAGAGCCGCGCGAGCGAGAGGCCCGCAGAGCCGCGCGAGCGAGAGGCCCGCAGAGCCGCGCGAGCGAGAGGCCCGCAGAGCCGCGCGAGCGAGAGGCCCGCAGAGCCGCGCGAGCGAGAGGCCCGCAGAGCCGCGCGAGCGAGAGGCCCGCAGAGCCGCGCGAGCGAGAGGCCCGCAGAGCCGCGCGAGCGAGAGGCCCGCAGAGCCGCGCGAGCGAGAGGCCCGCAGAGCCGCGCGAGCGAGAGGCCCGCAGAGCCGCGCGAGCGAGAGGCCCGCAGAGCCGCGCGAGCGAGAGGCCCGCAGAGCCGCGCGAGCGAGAGGCCCGCAGAGCCGCGCGAGCGAGAGGCCCGCAGAGCCGCGCGAGCGAGAGGCCCGCAGAGCCGCGCGAGCGAGAGGCCCGCAGAGCCGCGCGAGCGAGAGGCCCGCAGAGCCGCGCGAGCGAGAGGCCCGCAGAGCCGCGCGAGCGAGAGGCCCGCAGAGCCGCGCGAGCGAGAGGCCCGCAGAGCCGCGCGAGCGAGAGGCCCGCAGAGCCGCGCGAGCGAGAGGCCCGCAGAGCCGCGCGAGCGAGAGGCCCGCAGAGCCGCGCGAGCGAGAGGCCCGCAGAGCCGCGCGAGCGAGAGGCCCGCAGAGCCGCGCGAGCGAGAGGCCCGCAGAGCCGCGCGAGCGAGAGGCCCGCAGAGCCGCGCGAGCGAGAGGCCCGCAGAGCCGCGCGAGCGAGAGGCCCGCAGAGCCGCGCGAGCGAGAGGCCCGCAGAGCCGCGCGAGCGAGAGGCCCGCAGAGCCGCGCGAGCGAGAGGCCCGCAGAGCCGCGCGAGCGAGAGGCCCGCAGAGCCGCGCGAGCGAGAGGCCCGCAGAGCCGCGCGAGCGAGAGGCCCGCAGAGCCGCGCGAGCGAGAGGCCCGCAGAGCCGCGCGAGCGAGAGGCCCGCAGAGCCGCGCGAGCGAGAGGCCCGCAGAGCCGCGCGAGCGAGAGGCCCGCAGAGCCGCGCGAGCGAGAGGCCCGCAGAGCCGCGCGAGCGAGAGGCCCGCAGAGCCGCGCGAGCGAGAGGCCCGCAGAGCCGCGCGAGCGAGAGGCCCGCAGAGCCGCGCGAGCGAGAGGCCGCAGAGCCGCGCGAGCGAGAGGCCCGCGAGCCGCGCGAGCGAGAGGCCCGCAGAGCCGCGCGAGCGAGAGGCCCGCAGAGCCGCGCGAGCGAGAGGCCCGCAGAGCCGCGCGAGCGAGAGCCCGCAGAGCCGCGCGAGCGAGAGGCCCGCAGAGCCGCGCGAGCGAGAGGCCCGCAAAACCACGGCCGTGTTAGTCCCGCCCCCCCCCCACGGCAAAGTGTAGTGCCCCCCTCCCACGGCAAAGTGTTAGTGCCCCCCCCCCACGTCAAAGTGTTAGTGCCCCCCCCCCCCACGGCAAAGTGTTAGTGCCCCCCCCACGGCAAAGTGTTAGTGTCCCCCCCACGGCAAAGTGTTAAGGTAGGAATCTGGTGTTCCTACACCTGGTTCTTCCTCAGTTCACGAACTGTGGTTCACTGAGGTCGTGACCTGCCCAGCCTGCCCCGGGTCACGGGCTGCGGTGTTATGCGCAGAGTGTGTGACACTGGTGTGGTCACGGGTGTGGTCAGGGGTGATCACGGTGGTCACGGGTGTGTCACGGGTGTGGTCACGGATGTAGTCACAGGGGTTGTCACTCCAATTTTGCCACAGGTGGTGTCCTGTAGCACCACGTCTGTGTCACTGGTGACCTGGGTCGTGACCTGGGTGGTATCCGGACACGCCTGCCCGGGTCACGGGCGTCACAGGCTGCGGTGTTATGCGCAGAGTGTGTGACACTGGTGTTTTAGTCACGGGTGTGGTCACGGATGTGGTCACCTCCAATTTTGCCACAGGTGGTGTCCTGTAGCACCACGTCTGTGTCACGGGTGACCTGGGTCGTGACCTGGGTGGTATCCGGACACGCCTGCCCGGGTCACGGGAGTCACGGGCTGCGGTGTTATGCGCAGAGTGTGTGACACTGGGTTTTAGTCACGGGTGTGGTCACGGGGGTTGTCACGGGGGTTGTCAGGGAGTAGTCACGGGGGTGGTAACCTCCAATTTGCCACAGGTGGTGTCCTGTAGCACCACGTCTGTGTCACTGGTGAACTGGGTCGTGACCTGGGTGGTATCCGGACACGCCTGCCCCGGGTCACGGGAGTCACGGGCTGCGGTGTTATGCGCAGAGTGTGTGACACTGGTGTTTTAGTCACGGGGGTTGTCACGGGGGTTGTCACGGGAGTAGTCACGGGGGTGGTAACTCCAATTTTGCCACAGGTGGTGTCTGTAGCACACGTCTGTGTCACTGGTGACCTGGGTCGTGACCTGGGTGGTATCCGGACACGCCTGCCCGGGTCACGGGAGTCACGGGCTGCGGTGTTATGCGCAG
>WNGS01036831.1:0-10052 GCA_020271785.1 Procambarus virginalis | reverse complement strand
CGTTGATACAGTACCGCACATGAGACTGCTATACAAACTTGAAAGGCAGGCAGGAGTAAGCGGAAAGGCCCTAGAATGGGTAAGGAACTACCTAACAGGAGAAGCCAGAGAGCAATGATAATAGACTATTTTACAGGAACTTCTTTTCGCCTGCTAATAAAACAGAGGAAAGGGTCTTGAAAGATATTGTTGATAGAAACGTTATCCTACAGACAAAAATCAGAAATACAATTGACAATTTACTATAAAATAAAAAAAAACGGCCAACCTACTCATGAAAAACTCCCCAGACACCAAACAGAACGCCTTAAAGGAAGCCACCGTCGTCTATGTTTTCAATACCCAGTTGGGGACTTTAGGCCACAACGAACTCAGTAGACAAGTAGACAAGACAACAACATCTCTTTCCAAGCAATTAACAATGCATAAACACAGGGCTCCATTAAGGAACATATAATCTCTTCCCACAACCAGACCATCACCAGAGAAATCTTAGCAAACAACGCAGAAATCATCGATAGATACAACGATAACAGGAGGTTCGACATCAGCGAGGCACTACACATCACGAAGTCAACACCAGAAATCAACAGCCAATTAATGCGCAACTATATTCTACCCACTTCAAGACCCCGAACCAACATAGAAGCAGAAAGAGGAGGTATGGGCCAATAGGCCTTCTGCAGTTACTTCCATTCATATGTTTTCATCCCTAATTTTATTCATTGTTTCGTGTTCTGTCTTATGTTTGTCACCTCACCCAAAAACGAGTATAAGTACGATGAATTTGTATGTGTAAACTAAGTGTTTGAAAATGTAATAAGAATTGTGAAATACGTTCAGGCGTCAGACCATAAATAAAAATGAATTTTGGAGAATTGATATTTCAATTACCATCGACAGTGAAGAGAAACATAAGAAATATTGAGAAAATTCGTGTTAGAATTATTAATCTTACCTTTTCGGTCATATTCAACAACATATGTTTACAAGAAAGACTGCTACCAAATATATTAATATACATATATATATATATATATATATATATATATATATATATATATATATATATATATATATATATATATATATATATATATATGCGAACAAGCCTGAATGGTCCCCAGGACTATATGCAACGGAAAACTCACACCCCAGAAGTAACTCGAACCCATACTGCCAGGAGCAACGCAACTGGTATCTACAGAACGCCTTAATCCGCTTGACCATCACGACCGGACATAAGGAAGTGATAGCGGAAGCTATTTGAACCACTTCCCCGCCGGCACTCGGATGGTAATCTTGGGCATAGCATTTTATCAAATCACCTCATTCTTTGGGGCAACACGTGAGGAACACAAATAACAAGCTTGGCTTGTTCACATTTGTGTTCTGTTAACTGTTACTGTATAAACTGTTAGACAGTAATTAACCGTCCTCCACACCCATCCAACTGGGCGGCAGCTTTACAGCCATGTGCTCCACACCCACCCAACTGGGCGGCAGCTTTACAGTCATGTGCTCCACACCCACCCAACTGGGCGGCAGCTTTACAGTCATGTGCTCCACACCCACCCAACTGGGCGGCAGCTTTACAGTCATGTGCTCCACACCCACCCAACTGGGCGGCAGCTTTACGGTCATGTGCTCCACACGCACCCAACTGGGCGGCAGCTTTACAGTCATGTGCTCCACACCCACCCAACTGGGCGGCAGCTTTACGGTCATGTGCTCCACACCCACCCAACTGGGCGGCAGCTTTACAGTCATGTGCTCCACACCCACCCAACTGGGCGGCAGCTTTACAGTCATGTGCTCCACACCCACCCAACTGGGCGGCAGCTTTACAGTCATGTGCTCCACACCCACCCAACTGGGCGGCAGCTTTACAGTCATGTGCTCCACACCCACCCAACTGGGCGGCAGCTTTACAGTCATGTGCTCCACACCCACCCAACTGGGCGGCAGCTTTACAGTCATGTGCTCCACACCCACCCAACTGGGCGGCAGGTTCACAGTGGAGTGCAGCATTAGCAACAGTGAGCCAACTATGCGCACACTTCACCAGGACGTGAGGCAGCACATCATTAAGAAGGTCGTACACATTCCTTCACTACCTCTGACACAGTTCGGAATTCTGAGATTTTTTTCACATTCTATTATTCAGTAACGCGACGAATGTGAGACTGAACCCAGCAGTAGTGTCGCCTGGGACCTGCTTGCTGGGAGCTGCTTGCTGGGTGCAGCGTGCTGGGACCTGCTTGCTGGGAGCAGCGTGCTGGGTGCAGCGTGCTGGGTGCAGCGTGCTGGGATCAGCGTGCTGGGAGCAGCGTGCTGGGAGCAGCGTGCTGGGATCAGCGTGCTGGGTGCAGCGTGCTGGGATCAGCGTGCTGGGAGCAGCGTGCTGGGAGCAGCGTGCTGGGAGCAGCGTGCTGGGATCAGCGTGCTGGGAGCAGCGTGCTGGGATCAGCGTGCTGGGAGCAGCGTGCTGGGAGCAGCGTGCTGGGAACAGCGTGCTGGGAGCAGCGTGCTGGGTGCAGCGTGCTGGGATCAGCGTGCTGGGATCAGCGTGCTGGGAGCAGCGTGCTGGGTGCAGCGTGCTGGGATCAGCGTGCTGGGATCAGCGTGCTGGGAGCAGCGTGCTGGGAGCAGCGTGCTGGGAGCAGCGTGCTGGGATCAGCGTGCTGGGAGCAGCGTGCTGGGATCAGCGTGCTGGGAGCAGCGTGCTGGGAGCAGCGTGCTGGGATCAGCGTGCTGGGAGCAGCGTGCTGGGAGCAGCGTGCTGGGAGCAGCGTGCTGGGTGCAGCGTGCTGGGATCAGCGTGCTGGGATCAGCGTGCTGGGAGCAGCGTGCTGGGAGCAGCTTGCTGGGAGCAGCGTGCTGGGTGCAGCGTGCTGGGATCAGCGTGCTGGGATCAGCGTGCTGGGAGCAGCGTGCTGGGTGCAGCGTGCTGGGATCAGCGTGCTGGGATCAGCGTGCTGGGAGCAGCGTGCTGGGTGCAGCTTGCTGGGAGCAGCGTGCTGGGATCAGCGTGCTGGGAGCAGCGTGCTGGGAGCAGCTTGCTGGGAGCAGCGTGCTGGGAGCAGCGTGCTGGGAGCAGCGTGCTGGGAGCAGCGTGCTGGGAGCAGCGTGCTGGGATCAGCGTGCTGGGAGCAGCGTGCTGGGAGCAGCGTGCTGGGATCAGCCTGCTAGGAGCAGCCTGCTGGGAGCAGCGTGCTGGGAGCAGCGTGCTGGGATCAGCGTGCTGGGATCAGCGTGCTGGGAGCAGCCTGCTGGGAGCAGCGTGCTGGGAGCAGCGTGCTGGAAGCAGCGTGCTGGGATCAGCGTGCTGGGAGTAGCGTGCTGGGATCAGCGTGCTGGGATCAGCGTGCTGGGAGCAGCGTGCTGGGAGCAGCCTGCTGGGAGCAGCCTGCTGGGAGCAGCGTGCTGGGAGCAGCGTGCTGGGAGCAGCGTGCTGGGATCAGCGTGCTGGGAGTAGCGTGCTGGGATCGGCGTGCTGGGATCAGCGTGCTGGGAGCAGCGTGCTGGGATCAGCGTGCTGGGAGCAGCCTGCTGGGAGCAGCGTGCTGGGAGCAGCGTTCTGGGAGCAGCGTGCTGGGATCAGCGTGCTGGGATCAGCGTGCTGGGAGCAGCGTGCTGGGAGCAGCGTGCTGGGAGCAGCGTGCTGGGAGCAGCGTGCTGGGAGCAGCGTGCTGGGAGTAGCGTGCTGGGATCAGCGTGCTGGGATCAGCGTGCTGGGATCAGCGTGCTGAGATCAGCGTGCTGGGATCAGCGTGCTGGGAGCAGCGTGCTGGGATCAGCGTGCTGGGAGCAGCGTGCTGGGATCAGCGTGCTGGGATCAGCGTGCTGGGATCAGCGTGCTGGGATCAGCGTGCTGGGAGCAGCGTGCTGGGAGCAGCGTGCTGGGAGCAGCGTGCTGGGAGCAGCGTGCTGGGATCAGCGTGCTGGGAGCAGCGTGCTGGGAGCAGCGTGCTGGGAGCAGCTTGCTGGGAGCAGCGTGCTGGGAGCAGCTTGCTGGGAGCAGCGTGCTGGGAGCAGTGTGCTGGGATCAGCGTGCTGGGATCAGCGTGCTGGGAGTAGCGTGCTGGGAGCAGCTTGCTGGGAGCAGCCTGCTGGGAGCAGCGTGCTGGGAGCAGTGTGCTGGGAGCAGCCTGCTGGGAGCAGCTTGCTGGGAGCAGCTTGCTGGGAGCAGCGTGCTGGGAGCAGTGTGCTGGGAGCAGCTTGCTGGGAGCAGCGTGCTGGGAGCAGTGTGCTGGGAGCAGCTTGCTGGGAGCAGCCTGCTGGGAGCAGTGTGCTGGGAGCAGCTTGCTGGGAGCAGCCTGCTGGGAGCAGCGTGCTGGGAGCAGCTTGCTGGGAGCAGCGTGCTGGGAGCAGTGTGCTGGGAGCAGCTTGCTGGGATCAGCGTGCTGGGAGCAGCCTGCTGGGAGCAGCTTGCTGGGATCAGCGTGCTGGGAGCAGCCTGCTGGGAGCAGCTTGCTGGGAGCAGTGTGCTGGGAGCAGCGTGCTGGGAGCAGTGTGCTGGGAGCAGCGTGCTGGGAGCAGCTTGCTGGGAGCAGCGTGCTGGGAGTAGCGTGCTGGGATCAGCGTGCTGGGAGCAGCGTGCTGGGAGCAGCGTGCTGGGATCAGCGTGCTGGGATCAGCGTGCTGGGAGTAGCGTGCTGGGATCAGCGTGCTGGGATCAGCGTGCTGGGATCAGCGTGTTGGGATCAGCGTGCTGGGAGCAGCGTGCTGGGAGCAGTGTGCTGGGAGCAGCTTGCTGGGATCAGCGTGCTGGGAGCAGCCTGCTGGGAGCAGCTTGCTGGGATCAGCGTGCTGGGAGCAGCGTGCTGGGAGCAGTGTGCTGGGAGCAGCGTGCTGGGAGCAGCTTGCTGGGAGCAGCGTGCTGGGAGTAGCGTGCTGGGATCAGCGTGCTGGGAGCAGCGTGCTGGGATCAGCGTGCTGGGATCAGCGTGCTGGGAGTAGCGTGCTGGGATCAGCGTGCTGGGATCAGCGTGCTGGGAGTAGCGTGCTGGGATCAGCGTGCTGGGATCAGCGTGCTGGGATCAGCGTGCTGGGAGTAGCGTGCTGGGATCAGCGTGCTGGGATCAGCGTGCTGGGATCAGCGTGCTGGGATCAGCGTGCTGGGAGTAGCGTGCTGGGATCAGCGTGCTGGGAGCAGCGTGCTGGGAGTAGCGTGCTGGAGCAGCCTGCTGGGAGCAGCGTGCTGGGAGCAGCGTGCTGGGAGCAGCGTGCTGGGTGCAGCGTGCTGGGATCAGCGTGCTGGGATCAGCGTGCTGGGAGTAGCGTGCTGGGAGCAGCGTGCTGGGAGCAGCGTGCTGGGAGCAGCCTGCTGGGAGTAGCGTGCTGGGAGCAGCGTGCTGGGATCAGCGTGCTGGGAGCAGCGTGCTGGGAGCAGCGTGCTGGGAGCAGCGTGCTGGGACTATGGGCTGCTGACTCAGGCAACACTCACACTCACCTGGAAGAAAAAATTTGGTTGTTAGTAAAACAAATCTATTGAGGAATTTCCTGGAATATTTTCTCAATTATTTTTTAATATCTATTTATGCAAACTTTGCTCTAAAATCTAATGTATTCAAATGGTAATATTTAATGATGCAATGCTAATAGGCTGGCTTGTGGTGCAAGGGGGGGGGGGCGTGCACAACCCCGCTGTAGGAGGGGCGTGCACAGCCACACTGTGGGAGGGGCGTGCACAACCCCGCTGTGGGAGGGGCGTGCACAACCCCGCTGTGGGAGGGGCGTGCACAACCCCGCTGTGGGAGGGGCGTACACAACCCCGCTGTGGGAGGGGCGTGCACAACCCCGCTGTGGGAGGGGCGTACACAACCCCGCTGTGGGAGGGGCGTGCACAACCCCGCTGTGGGAGGGGCGTGCACAACCCCGCTGTGGGAGGGGCGTGCACAACCCCGCTGTGGGAGGGGCGTACACAACCCCGCTGTGGGAGGGGCGTGCACAACCCCGCTGTGGGAGGGGCGTGCACAACCCCGCTGTGGGAGGGGCGTGCACAACCCCGCTGTGGGAGGGGCGTGCACAACCCCGCTGTGGGAGGGGCGTGCACAACCCCGCTGTGGGAGGGGCGTGCACAGCCCCGCTGTGGGAGGGGCGTGCACAGTCCCACTGTGGGAGGGGCGTGCACAACCCGCTGTGGGAGGGGCGTGCACTACCCCGCTGTGGGAGGGGCGTGCACAACCCCACTGTGGGAGGGGCGTGCACAACCCCACTGTGGGAGGGGCGTGCACAACCCCACCGTGGGAGGGGCGTGCACAGCCCCGCTGTGGGAGGGGTGTGCACAGCCCCACTGTGGGAGGGGCGTGCACAGCCCCACTGTGGGAGGGGCGTGCACAGCCCCACTGTGGGAGGGGCGTGCACAACCCCGCTGTGGGAGGGGCGTGCACAGCCCCGCTGTGGGAGGGGCGTGCACAGCCCCACTATGGGAGGGGCGTGCACAGCCCCACTGTGGGAGGGGCGTGCACAGCCCCACTGTGGGAGGGGCGTGCACAGCCCCACTGTGGGAGGGGCGTGCACAACCCCACTGTGGGAGGGGCGTGCACAGCCCCACTGTGGGAGGGGCGTGCACAACCCCACTGTGGGAGGGGCGTGCACAACCCCACTGTGGGAGGGGCGTGCACAAGGGTCCTGGACCCACCAGCTGCGTCACAAGGGTCCTGGACCCACCAGCTGCGTCACAAGGGTCCTGGACCCGCCAGCTGCGTCACAAGGGTCCTGGACCCACCAGCTGCGTCACAAGGGTCCTGGACCCACCAGCTGCGTCACAAGGGTCCTGGACCCACCAGCTGCGTCACAAGGGTCCTGGACCCGCCAGCTGCGTCACAAGGGTCCTGGACCCGCCAGCTGCGTCACAAGGGTCCTGGACCCACCAGCTGCGTCACAAGGGAAGAAGTATACACAGAAGTGTCCCCTCACCTCTCGGTGTAGATACACACTTATATATAAACACTTTATATACACACTTTACATACACACATATAGTTTACAATGGTGGAGGACTGTGCTCAGGAGGAAGGTAGACCCGCTGGGCGGTTGGTGTACTATAGCAGTGTAGTAAACTAAACTATCAGCCTCCCGAGGCTGATGGGCCGACACTACACCAATGTTACCAAGTCTCATCTTTCACTGTGTTTGTTCCTAATACCACATTCCAATATTATATATGAAAAGAACACAATTTTTAGGGAAAATGTGTACCTACATATTGTTCAGCTATATGTATTTGCTCTTTACCTTTTTTCAAGTGTTTTACAATTAATAAATAAAATACAAAATAGATATACATACAAAGATGACCCGTTTGGCACAGTGGTGTGTTTGGCTGCTACTATGTGAAGTTACGGGCTCACCATAGCCCGTGCTACTTGGAACTTTGTTCCAGGTAGCGAATCTTTAACAACAACAACATGCTACCATGTATGAAACAGGTCACTGGGAACAAGGGAACTGCCAGAGGGTCGGAAGGGCGCCAATGTAGCGCCAATGTACGAAAAAGTGACACAGACAGACGCCATTCGACTACAGGGTGACCCTACCTGCTTGTCTTCCAGGGTGACCCTACCTGCTTGTCTTCCAGGGTGACCCTACCTGCTTGTCTTCCAGGGTGACCCTACCTGCTTGTCTTCCAAGGTGATGGAAGGGAAGCGAATTATTAGGGGAAAGCACCAAGCCATTACGACTATATAGCACTGGGAACGGGTTGGGATAAGGCTTTGGGATTGGACAGAGGGGGGAAAGGAATGGTGCCCAACCACTAGGACGGTCGGGGATTGAACGCCGACCTGCATGAAGCGAGACCGGCGCTCTACCGTCCAGCCCCCAAGATGATGGAAAAGATCATAAGAAAGAGGCACGTGGAACACCTGGGGAGACGGGCCTTCATAACACCACCCGCAACGTCTCCGAGATGGTATAACTCCTCACCCACACACTCTAAAGAGTTGCAGGCGAGGAGTCACAATAACGTGGCTGAAGTGTGTTGACCAGACCACACACTAGAAGGTGAAGGGACGACGACGTTTCGGTCCGTCCTGGACCATTCTCAAGTCGATTGTGACAATGTCGACTCTCACAATCGACTTGAGAATGGTCCAGGACGGACCGAAACGTCGTCGTCCCTTCACCTTCTAGTATGTGGTCTGGTCAACTTTAAAGAGTTGTTTAAACGAGCGACTGAGATGATACAAGATATATTAAGGTACATCTATATCACCGCAGCTTCCCTAGACTACATGCAGGGCTGAATAGTTTGTCAAGAGCTACGTACGAGAGGCTGTGAACTCCTCCAATCAGCCGCCTGCACTTTGGACGAGTGCTCAAGAACACCAGAGTGAATCAAGTACAGCTGCAAGTACCTCCCACCGGCAGGTCTGAACGTCTACTGACTGAACACAGTACCGTAGTACATAAGATCATGACGGAAAAGATGCAAACGTACTAAAAGCTTTGTAAAACAAATCTCCGATTTCAGACTTCATGAAACAGCAAGCGGCTGGAGGGGGGGGGAGATATTTCTCAAAAGGAGGCAATGAGACCTATCCCAGATAGCCTACGACAGTCCCATACCACTAATGTACAATCTTGAAAAGTTGGACAAATCTCGCGCCAAGAGTCTGGACAACAACCTTGAAGAGACGACAATCAAACATTCTCTTTTATAGATATAATGATATACGTGTTTTTCTGCCCTGGAGAAGTTGGCCAGACACCCGGAGTATAGCTGTCACGCCGACATCGACACGATGGTTGGGAGGCCGCTAACTACTGCCAGGGCCCAAGTGGTGGCCAGGCGGGGCCTGGACCATGCCACCCTCACACACACACACCAACATGGCCTCACCGAGCATTACTGTGGCCATAAATAAGGCCGGCTTGAGCAGGTGGTCCGTGGCCTTGAAGGCTCATACTGGCCTCCACTCTCACCCCACACCTGTACTGGGCTCACTCTCACCCCCACACCTGTACTGGCTCACTCTTGTCCCCACACTGGCCACACGCAGGCCCTGAGACCCCTGAGACCAGTGTTGTGGTCACCATGGTGCTCACTACCAGTGTTGTGGCCACCATGGTGCTCACTACCAGTGTTGTGGCCACTATGGTGCTCACTACCAGTGTTGTGGTCACCATGGTGCTCACTAACAGTGTTGTGGTCACCACGGTGCTCACTACCAGTGTTGTGGCCACCATGGTGCTCACTACCAGTGTTGTGGTCACCATGGTGCTCACTACCAGTGTTGTGGTCACCACGGTGCTCACTACCAGTGTTGTGGCCACCATGGTGCTCACTACCAGTGTTGTGGCCACCATGGTGCTCACTACCAGTGTTGTGGTCAGCATGGTGCTCACTACCAGTGTTGTGGTCACCATGGTGCTCACTACCAGTGTTGTGGTCACCACGGTGCTCACTACCAGTGTTGTGGTCACCATGGTGCTCACTACCAGTGTTGTGGCCACCACGGTGCTCACTACCAGTGTTGTGGCCACCATGGTGCTCACTACCAGTGTTGTGGCCACCACGGTGCTCACTACCAGTGTTGTGGCCACCATGGTGCTCACTACCAGTGTTGTGGTCACCATGGTGCTCACTACCAGTGTTGTGGTCACCACGGTGCTCACTACCAGTGTTGTGGTCACCATGATGCTCACTACCAGTGTTGTGATAGTGAGCGACAAGGATGTGTGCGAGGAACTCAATAAGAAATTCCAGGAGGTCTTCACACTAGAGCAAGGAGAAGTTCCAGAGATAAGAGAAGGAATAGTTAACCAGGCACCACTAGAGGAGTTTGGGATTACCAGTGGGGATGTAAGGAAGCTTTTGCTACAGTTGGATGTGACATAGGCTATAGACCCAGATGGAATCTCCTCTTGGATACTAAAGGAAGGAGCAAAAGCACTGTGCCTGCCACTCTCCATAGTGTATAACAAATCACAGATAACAGGGGAACTGCCAAAAATTTGGAAGACGGTTAATGTAGTCCTGATATACAAGAAGGGTGACAAACAGGAGGCATTGAACTACAGGCCAGTGTCCCTAACTTGTATAC
>WNGS01036819.1:0-12623 GCA_020271785.1 Procambarus virginalis | reverse complement strand
GGGAAAAAAAAAATTCTATTGTACTTACTTTTGTTGCAATAGAGCCGTAAAGTTGCGTGGTGACGTCACACTCTGCATGTTCGCTCATGCAGTACACGCCCCGGAGGCGTGCGCGGCGTCCCGCAACAGCCAGAGTTGCCACAAATATATTTTCGCGCTTTATTTACAATGTCTAGGCGCATTTATCCATTTATTTTGCACTAAATATGTTTCAAATAATGTTTGAACATATTTTGTATCAATAATTGTTGCATATTTGAGTATACACAGGCGCACACATCTGTTTCAATTACGGCAATATAATATGTCATTACAGTCTATTATATTGTATGTTCTGCTTATATTTCTATATATTTACACACACGCACACGGTAACTGCTTATATGTTTACATATTTACACACTCGCACACGCTGTACACACTTTGCAGCACACTTAGAAGTTTTCTAGACTGTGGTAGTCATTGAAGCACTTGACAGCACATAATGGGATACCACACGTTTCACACCATGTTTGTACAAGCTTCCGTTTCTTGTCTCTACGTGTCGTTGTTTTACACACCAAGCAATCACGTTGGCCTATTGGACGCGTTTTAGCTGGTGGCAAATACTCGAGTCTGTGAGCTAGGAAGCTTTCAGTGTGAGCGAGGCGTGGAGTACCAGCATGCTGCAACAGTGGGTTTATGATGGGACGCTGAATCCCTGGCACATCTTTCGCAAACTTTCCTAATAACTGTATTGCAGCATCAAATACAAAGTCACGGAAAGTGGGCTTACGTCCAGTCCTCACAAGGTACATGTTGAAACAGTTCAGCATGCTCATGTCCACAAGATGGAAGAACACTTTTTTCGTCCACCTACATGTCTTCCGCACACACTCTGCAGTGCCAATCATCATGTCTGATTTATCAATCAACCGCATGTTGATATTATAGTCTAAAACACAGTCTGGCTTATATAGTGGTGCGTTTGTTTTATGGCTCACTTTCCCACTGTTCACCATTGTTCCATCATGAATTGTTGTCAACAAGTTCACCTCTCGTTTGTCTTTCCACCGAACTGACAGAATTTGATCACATTTCCTTCTCTGACACTCACCAACTGCAATGTCGGTGTCAAACACAGGCATTTCCCTTCGTTGTGGCTTTACTGTACCAACCAATCCGGTTCTATTTTCTAGCAAGAACCGAGCTAGCAAGGGACTTGTATAGTAATTATCCGTGTATAAAATGTGTCCCTTGTTCATCCACGGAGCCATAATGGTCTTCACTACACTACCCGAGAATCCATGTTCGTCGTTACCGGGAATGTCTACATCACTAGCCGAGTACAAAATCATGTGTAACACGTATCCTGTCTCACAATCACAAAGAACAAAAAATTTCAGGCCAAATCGGTTTCGTTTTGAGGGAATGTACTGTTTGAATGGAACACGTCCCTTGAAAAGTACAAGAGATTCATCAACCACCAGCTTCTGTGCTGGTACGTAAAAATCTCTGAATTTTCCAATAACATCGTTCATGTAGTGCCTCACTCGCCACAGTCTATCATCAGGTGTTCGGTCCTGAACACTTCCAAAATGTAGACACCTGAGGAGTATCTGAAACCTGTCTCGTGACATATATTTACCGAATAAAGGTGTTGGTATTGTATGGTCCTTGCTCCAATAGTCACTTATTGCATGTTTGTGACAGTGCTTCATCAACAAACAGAGTCCCAAAAACACGTACATTTCCGCAACTGTGGTATTTTTCCAACGCTGCAGTCGGGAAAATTCCGAGATTTCCCTCTCAATCAGGTAAGCAGCATGCAGGTTCGTTTGGTGTACAATGTATTCCATGAGTGGTTCATCATAGAATGCTGTAAAATATTCCATCTCAGCCATGTCCTCACCTTGATTAGGGAAAAGGTTTGAAATCCCTACATCTGTATCGTCAAAGTGAGGAATATTTGGAATAAAATCTTCACCATCACTCCACTCAAGTACACCAGGCGTCCTGCGAGATGCAGATGAAAGACGGCGACCAGGAGCTGAATACCGTCTGCGAGAAGCACGGCGGCTACGTGCACGTGAGGTGGGTGCACCTAAGGTGGGTTCTGGTGAGGTGGATGCACGTAAGGTGGATGCAGGTGAGGTGGGTGCACGTGAGGTGGATGCAGGTGAGGTGGGTGCACGTGAGGTGGATGCACGTGAGGTGGGTGCACGTGAGGTGGATGCACGTGAGATGGATGCACGTGAGGTGGATGCACGTAAACACGAGGGTCTTGGTCCCTCATGTGGTGACATGCGGTAGCGCTTGGCTGGGTGAGATGCTGCTGACGCGACAATTTCTCGCCCAGTTACACCACTGGTACCAGCCACAGGCTCAATAAAACTGTGATCTGAGTCACTAAACCCAGAAAAGGAGTCACCTCCCTCTGACTCGTCATCCTCAAACAGATAATATCCACAGGAACTGTGAGGTCGTGGTAGAACTGGGGTAGAAACTGGGCGAGGAGGCAAGGGTGAGGGTAGAGGCCTCGCCTTGGCATGGCGAAAATTCTCACTCTCACTGCTGCTGCTACTATCACCCGACAACTGTGTATAATCCTCGTCGTTGTCAGAATCATCAAACACACTTTCCTCACCTTCAGAAAATAATTCGTGGGCTATTTGCTCTGGGGTGAGGGATTGCGTGGTGCGTGCCCGTGAGGCGTTTGACCGTGCGCTCGCCATGGTGACCGTCGCTAAACTGAGGCCTCCCAGGCCTTTGGAGCGTGAGCGGGAATTTTTTTCAAAATGGCCGCTGTTTACTATAGCCCGTGGGCAGCGTATGGGAACCCCAGATACCCGGCGGGACATTCAAATCGTGCGCGGTACCCATACACTTCTTAAGAAGTGAAGCGCAGTTTACTGGTAAAACGCCTAGCACTTCATAGGAAGTGAAGCGCACTTTAAGGGTTAAAGGTAAGGTCTTCCGGCATGAGTACACCCAGATCCTTTACATTGCCTTTTCGTTCTATGTTATGATTTGCCTGAGTTTTGTACGTGGTTTCCGTTTTTATATTTTCATTTTTTCCATAGCACATGAGCTGGAACTTGTCTTCGTTAAACACCATATTATTTTCTGTAGCCCATAGAAAGACCTGATCTACATCTGACTGGAGGTTCGCCGTGTCCTCTATGTTGCCTACTCTCATGAAGATCCTAGTGTCATCTGCAAAGGATGATACAGTGCTATAGGTTGTGCTCTTGTCTATGTCCGATATGAGGATGAGAAAAAGTACTGGAGCAAGCACAGTACCCTGGGGGACTGAGCTCATAACGGAGCTCACTCACCCTCATTTACCTCCCACAATACTGTTTTTGCATTTATTCACTATACACAGACGTTATATATACGTATTTACATGTTTTGTTCACCATAACTGTACATCTAAGCTTGTATGGTGAGTAAACGCACAAAGACGTAGCTACTCCACAGTCAGCTGATCGGCGGCCACCCTCAAGGCCAGACGCACTAATATTTCTCCTCCAACAATATTGGTTGTGGTGTTATTACGCTATATACACACATTATATATAAGTATCTACCGTTTTATTCGCCATACCTGTACAAATAAGCTGGTATGGTGCCCAAAGACCATAGTGGCCACCAGTAAACAACATGCCAAGTCGTGCAGACGACGCTCCTCTCTCACCAAAATGGCGGCTCCCAACCTACTCCTCTCGCTGTTATCTCATACTATACACACGTTATATGTAAGTATCTACATTTGTGTTCACCATAGCGAACCACTAAGCTGGTATGGTGAGTGCAGTCAATAAATGGTGGCCACACACAGTCAGAAGACGACGCCCACAACCCTCCCTCCATCGAGCACAGCGATAAATATCTCCACAATCAAGCTGTTATCAGAATCCTGGTCAGTTTTATCAAATTCAGGGGGCTTCAGTAATACTATCACTGCTAAATAATAGCAGTATCACTTATATTTTGGCATTTGTAGGCGATGCTGTGGTCACAAGCTGAACAGCGGTGCTGTGAGCTCGTGCTGCGTGCGCCAGCCTTGGTGGCTGGCGCAATACTGACGCTCTCACTCCCAAGAATGTTGGGCTGGATTTTTTTTCTAGGTGGCATCTGGCAACTATCAGTCGTGGCTGTACTATAGCTGCCCCTATCCCAGGCGGGGCGTTTAAATTATAGCGCTAGACACGAAATCATATATAAATGATGTGCGCGGTTTCGGTTTTGTCACTGATATTATTTATATATGATATGCGCGGTTTGAGGGTTAAGCCCTGAGGAACCTGAAGTTATCAGGGTAGTGAAATAGTTCTAAATAATCACTTGTAGGGAGGCCATAGAGTGTTTGTCATTAGTGTGCAAGACGCAGCGAGAGGTGAGTGAGCGTTTGCCATTTTTTTTGTACCACAAAGAGTTTATACTTAAGTTTAGAGTTACAGACGTAGGCAGGATTACCTACAGAGATATGCATTCTAGGACTGATAGAATGGTCGATTGATTCGTTGTGTGGCACGGATCATTTATAATGATATATATATATGTATGTTATTGCATTCATATGCTGATTTGCCTTATATGTGTTTAGAGATATATTTATATGTATATATTCTCTTGTCGAAAGTGTACCATTATACTGTAAGACTTAATCCACGTGAGGAGGTTGGTAATATTAGGTGGTAATACCAAGAGATAGGATACCACTTAGCAAGCTAAGGATAGAGTTCTGATGGTGTTGGAGTGCAACCTGATTGTAGTAGTATAGAGTATAGGATTCATTATTATTATATGTATGCGTGTATTGTATATGTACTTCGTCCAGTAAATGTATTCAAATTTGCTGGTGTTTGCACTTGTCCTAGTGAGGCTTCCCAGGAAATAGTAAAGAAGGAGAGAGAGAGAGAGCAAGAAACAGGAACCACTGCTGTGGACAGGGTAAGACGGAAGTCTAGTAAGGCAAAGGGGATTGAGGAGGTCATATCCCATAAGGAGAGAGTGGGGAGTCACAGCAGCTCGAGTGGGTGTGTGCACGTGACAACGAGGCTGAGTGCTGGAGCCGCATCCCCTAAACGTGTGACGTTGAGCCCCTCTCCTAGAGCCTGAAGCGCCTGGTGTGATCTCCTGGTGAAATATAAGCATTTGTCGAGTTGTGGGTTGGGTGGTCCGTCAGCGGTACCACAAATCCACTACAACCGTGACACAGCCAACGAGCGAGCCGGCGAGGCCAAGGCGCCAGACCCCGGAACAGCCCCAAGCGCCTCCACATCCTCCGTGAGCCAGTCAGAAGACAGCTCCAGGAGGGAAAAAAAGCGCGCAAGGCCACAACCAAAAGGCCCTGAGTACACAAGTCCTCCGCCACCTGTACCGTCGAAAGGAGGGAAACCTGCACATGGAACTTAACGACACCAACATCCCGAGGAAGGGCAGGAGCCAACAAGCACTCATTGAGGTGCTCAAGGTCGCCCCCCAGAAAAACCTGAAGCACCATCGAAGCTTCCCGCCACTCAAGTGTGTAGGAACAGCAGAAGGAGTGCCAAGCCTTCGAGGCAAAGACAGGACAGTCCGCCAGCCAGGACGACTCCGTAACCTCGTAACGGAGCCAGAAAGGGAATGAAGTCCCAAACCCGAAATCCGGGGGATCCATTGCCGAGGCATAATTCGGGTCACGCAGGAGGTTCGCCGCAAGGGCCGCCCGTACCACAGCAGGTTGGATGCGATAAGCCGAAAACCTCCAGAAAGAGAACTGAAGTACCCGGGGGAACACGGAACTGAACCAGGGAAGGGGCAGACACCAAATCGAACTCGTACGATGAGGGGGGAAAAGAAAACCCCACTCCTTGCAACAATAAGCCCTGCTCAGAGGGTACAAAAACCCAGGCGGGGTCCAGCGGGGCCCAAGGCCCCCAAGTCAGCCCCTCTCCAGCCCCAGAGTCCTCTCTGGCATGACCCGGGGCCGAGTCCTCCCCAAGCACCGGCCCCCACTAGACAAGGCCGGCGCAGCCGTAGAAGCCGGACAGAAAGAGGCCCACTGGTCAGCCCCAGAGGCTTAGGCCTCGGGAAGGAGACTCGAATGCCTCCGTCGCCACACCGGAAAGGGCATCCCCCGAGGCTGCCCGAGTCTCAAGACCAACTAAACTAACCCCTGCCCTGACACCGAAACCCTCAGACGTTTCGGGGCTGGAAGCAGGGGAGGGGCACCAGAATGCACAATGGGAGGGGAAGGACCAGGAGGTGCGGACTGAACCAGGGTCGAAGCGACCCCCCACCCGAAGTCCGGGTCCCTATAAGCAAAACGGGGCAGCCACGGGGCATCCGGGTAAACAACCAACCTAGCGAATTGCAACAACCAAAACCTAGAATGCCACGCTTGTGCAGCCTGTACCCAAAGATCATCATCCATAGACTGTGTAAATTGAGTCACCAGCAGGCAACAATACTCACAGGACTCAGGGTCGAAAGTGTCACCGACCCAACAGGCTGCATGACGGAGGCAAAAACAGTGAGGGTCGCCCTGAAACAAGGGGACCAAACAACCCTCAAACACGCACGAAGTGAGGGGGGACCCCGGGGTCACATCCATTGGACCCACGCGTCCCCTAGGGGATTCCGGGGGTCCTGAGCGTTTACTTGAAGAGGACTCGCACTCTGGTAAACCCAGGCAGGGTACTGTTAACCGGCGCCCAAAACTACCAAACAAACTGTCTAAAGCTGAACCCCAGGGACGTGTACACTCACGAGGACCTATCAGGGGGCACCACCAGGTATCAGGGTGAGGCCAAACACCAGTGGCAATGAGGGCAGAACCCCCCACCAAGGCAAAAGAAAAAGAAAAACAAAACCCCGCAAGAGGACAATGTACCCCAAGGAACAGAGCCTGACGCTGTGATAGGTGACAACTAGCTGCACAGCACCCTGCGCCCCTATCAGTGCAAAAAACTGCCTCTTACCCTAAGGTAAACCACAGGAGACAAAACCTCCAAGTACCCAAAGAGCGGCCGAGAAACCGAGCAGTAAAACGGACACACAGAAGCAGACCCCGAGAAACTTGTGGAAGGTAACCCCAAGCTCCAAGGGCAGTACTTACTGGGCACCTAGGGAAGGGAACCCTAGGCGCATGCAGCCCGAGTACTGAGGAATAACTCCTGTCTCTCGCACCCCTGGAGAACAGCAGCCACACACATGGCACAGCGCCGCAAAAAGACCTGAGCCAGAGCACACAACCGAGCCGATAGCATCAGCGTCAAGAACTGGGGTGTGGATCGCCAGCGCAGTAGGTCTGGGGCTCCCCCTTCCCCCTCCCGGGGAGGGGGTCTGCGCAGACAGCAGCGCGACGACGAATGACGTCATACTAGTTTGCTCGTTTTTGTTTGGGGAGTTCTATCCACTCGTTCGGCTTTTGGTTGCAATTTTCACCAGAATAGGGGTTTGTTTTGAGACGCCTACCTTTCTGAGTGCCTAACCTGTCGATGGCAGACATAAAATGCTTCCAACCACACGGAGGTTTCTATAGGCCATTGCTCCTCGTGCCTCTCTGAGGAGGCCAGGTTCTGGCTCATGGTCCCCGGTAGGCCATAAGAACTCCGTACACATGACTGATGCCAAAGTCTGACATTAGCATATCAGCCTGGTAAGCTCCGGGTAGCTGTAGGGGCTCCGCCCAGAAAATATTTTTTTTTGGGGGGGGAGATTTTTTTTTGTCTCCTTTGTTTATTAACTCATTTTGTTGTAACCTCTACATCCTGGAGAGTGCATACCCATCCCTAACTATGTCAAGATAGAACGAAATTGGTCACCAAATAAATCAGTCACAACTGGCAGAACTTGGGACTTTGAATTTTTTTTGACTGGGTTTTTCACAGATTTCAAATTCAATTTTCAATGTCTCTTTAGGCTGTTTTGATGATTAGGGACCAGATTAGAGCTTTATCACTTTTATAAAGTATACATTTTTATCCCCTAAATCATTATAATTACCCCTATATTATAGTTTTTTTGGGGGGTATTTTTTCTTGACATCATTCCAACACATACTGACCTACAACTTTCACATATTTGAGTACGAATACCAAACAACTTTTATTAAAACAAATAAGTAAATTAATGAATTAGAACTACCTTATTCATTGTCGATAACTTCAATTATCTCTAAAGCTAGAGTTTCAACTTTGAGTCAGTTTCAAAAAATCCAGTTTCTTACCAATTCTCACCATTTTTACAAATAATGTGCACAGCTGTCTGTTCTACAATCCTATTAGAATGGATTTTTCACAAACCCTAAACGTTTGTAGTTATCAATTTTTTTTCTACATTTGGCGCATAATTCAAATGCCACATTGACTATTTTTTTTACAGTAAACTAAACTGAAAACATATATTCTAAATCTATGAAAATGAAGATCATATACTATTCTGAGAGCATAATAACACCAAATGAATGATTGGTGATACAACAGTTTATATTTTTGCAGCTGATCTCAAAATCTGAAGTTTTCAATATTCAATTTTATAATTATTTTTTGTTTTCATATTTTTCAAGTTACGTTTGTGATCATTTAGATAAAGTTGCAGGATTTGCTAGTATGCACAAAAAACTAGAAAGCATTTGAGCATACTGTATTTGAGAAATTGAACTTTGCCATCAGGTCCTGTCGTATATGTATGCCATGCACAGCTTAAGGGTTAATACAGAACTGTACTGTATAAAATGCATAAAACTTCAAACTAACAATATTTCACTAATTATAACAATAATAATATTTTAAATAAAATAACTTGTAACAGTCAATACGTACATTAAATTTTGAGTATGCCTATAAAATAAGCACAGGTCATGTCAATGCGTTGGACCTGGATGAGATGGCTGGCACCATGTGCTTCTCCGCTTCCTGGGTAAAAACGTCGGACTCACGCGCGAAGGATTTTCGTGATAAATTTGAACAATTTTTACTGTTTGAACTCATTTAATCTGTCAAGATGTTTCAGAGCAGCATTCATGGTATTGAAGGTATAAAACAAAAGAGAAAATATTTGTCAATTGATTAGAAAGTTGACTTGATAGAGAAAACAGAGCATGGATACTCTGTCACTCTCATTCTGAGAGAATGTGCACCTGAACTCAGCATTCCTCTTCAACTGATTTTTCAGGCATCCCTGTTTACAGGAGTTGTAGCTGATGTGTGGAAAAAGGCTAACATAGTTCCAATTTACAAAAGTGGAAGCAGGGAAGACCCCCCTTAATTATAGACCGGTATCATTGACAAGTGTAATAGTCAAAATATTGGAAAAAATAATTAAAACTAAATGGGTAGAACACCTGGAGAGAAATTATATAATATCAGACAGTATGGTTTTCGATCTGGAAGATCCTGTGTATCGAATTTACTCAGTTTCTATGATCGAGCAACAGAGATATTACAGGAAAGAGATGGTTGGGTTGACTGCATCTATCTGGACCTAAAAAAGGCTTTCGACAGAGTTTCACATAAGAGGTTGTTCTGGAAACTGGAAAATATTGGAGGGGTGACAGGTAAGCTTCTAACATGGATGAAAAATTTTCTGACTGATAGAAAAATGAGGGCAGTGATCAGAGGCAATGTATCGGACTGGAGAAATGTCACAAGTGGAGTACCACAGGGTTCAGTTCTTGCACCAGTGATGTTTATTGTCTACATAAATGATCTACCAGTTGGTATACAGAATTATATGAACATGTTTGCTGATGATGCTAAGATACTAGGAAGGATAAGAAACTTAGATGATTGTCATGCCCTTCTAGAAGACCTGGACAAAATAAGTACATGGAGCGCCACTTGGCAAATGGAATTTAATGCCATGTTATGGAATGGCATTTAAAATGCCATGTTATGGAATGTGGAATAGGAGAACATAGACCCCACACAACCTATATATTATGTGAGAAATCTTTAAAGAATTCTGATAAAGAAAGAGATCTAGGGGTGGTTCTAGATAGAAAGCTATCACCTGAGGACCACATAAAGAATATTGTGCAAGGAGCCTATGCCACGCTTTCTAACTTCAGAATTGCTTTTAAATACATGGATGGCGATATACAAAAGAAATTGTTCACGACTTTTGTTAGGCCAAAGCTAGAATATGCAGCGGTTGTGTGGTGCCCATATCTTAAGAAGCACATCAGCAAACTGGAAAAGGTGCAAAACATGCTACTAAGGGAACATTACTTTGTAAATATAAAAGTTGTTGTAGGGCATTCAAAATTTATTATCCTGATACATGTGAAAGATGCTGCAACTGGGCCAAGTTTCAGCATCTCAGCCTAAATAGAGAGGGAGAAAAAAAAAAAAATTAGAAAATTTTTCAACAATATTCAAATAATTTCACAGCCCACAATTGTGAACCAAAATCATTTTATGACACTTAGCTATGACCTTACTATATAATAAAGAATTTGATAAAGGATTTTTATCCCAGATGTATTTAGTGCAATAATACAGATTTTTAAAATTTCCCAAAAAAGTATGCAACAAAATGATGTATACCAATATTTATAAAATCAATAAATCTACATAGATAAGAAACGCTATATCATTTTTTAGAGGCATAAACTCTACATATACTGTGCAAGTTTCATGTAAATTGAATAATAAATAAAGGCTGTGAAGTGAGATATAGTTGTAAAATATTTACCTCCACAAACGAAGGTCAAAGTTCACCTACCTTTGGGTGAGGTTGATGCCGACCAATATCATTCAAAATTTGCAGCCTTGTAGATAGGCATGGGTTCAATATGGTGTGCAAGTTCCATGAAGATCGCCTGATTAATAAAAGAAAAAAAAATTATTAAAAAAAAAAAAAAAAAATTATAAAAATTAATTAAATATTTGCCACCAGTTATATATGTACAAATATTTATGAAGTAATACCACAATATAACACTAAAAGATACTAACCTAATATAATTGGTCAGAAATATGGGTCCTGAAGGTGGCACTGCAGTGGCACTATAGTAGGGCCCTGCCCCATACCCGGGTCAGCTCCCTCAGGGGCCTTGCTTGGTTTGGTGGTGCGTCTCGTTGGTTTCTGCATCTCCTTGTCCTTCTTACTAAAGTACCAGTCCCGTATGTCCAGCATGAGGAGTAGCTGGTGCAAGAAGTGAGGCAGCAGAAGGTGGGATTGTGGGGGGAGGGGCGCGCGAGCTGCGAGAAGCTCCCTCACACTGCTGGCGGAGACGCCACCACACTCCTCACAGTGCGTGATCTACGCATTGCGGCCAGCTAGTACCTTCTACGGAGAGCTCGCATGCATCTAGCCTTCAGCGCTTTCCTCTTGTTCGTTTGGTACGTCATATTGCAGTACAAATAGCCCAAATAACTATTTTGGGAGCGCTGTTCTGGGAGAGCGCGTCAACGATACACCCACTCCCTCAGGGACACACAGAGTGACTGAGCCTCCTATCCACACATCCCCCTCACACGAGACAGTTGCCAATAAGTGAGTTTATATTAGTTTCATGCATATAACGCTATTTTCCACGCTATTACGAAATATTAGACTTCTACAACGTAAGACACAATACCGCACGGCGCACCCAGGCCGCGAGGACCGGATTGGGGAAACTTGCAGCAGGAAATATGACTCTAATTACGTTATTTATCAAGATAACATAAAACGGTTTGCAGCACAGTGTTGCCACAACGTTGTAGTATTTTTCGTAATTTTTCGTAAATATTCCATTTTTCTTCGGATTTTTTGAAAAAATGCTCTCTAAGTCATACTCTTGGAATATCAAATAGGCATTTGTTTCTGGTGTGGTGCTCATGGGATCTGTAACAACCTTTTTAGGAAGCTTTTAAGGTCAGATTGACATTACAGTTCAGCGTTTTATATATATAAGTACACATGAGAGGAGGTGCAGTGACTTAATATCTAACATATTCAGAGATTTGAGTAAGGGTACCGAGTGATGTCTGGGGCCAGAGTTAGATATTGTCCTAATAGCAGCTTTGTTTGAGTAATTAGAAGACGTAAATGATTTTGGGTAGTAGAACCCCAAGCACAAATACCATAGTTGAGATAAGGATAGATGAGAGAGTAATAGAGTGTCACCAGGGCAGGGCGAGGTACATAATATCTGATCTTAGAAAGAATGCCAACAGTTTTTGAAACTTTTTATGGTATATTTAGAATGTGTCCCTGGAAATTCAGCTTGGGGTCAATGAGAACGCCAAGGAATTTGCCATCTACTTGTTACAAATTTGGGTATTGTTAATCCTGAGATTTATTTGATTTGAGGGTTTATTGCAAAACAAAATATAAAAAGTTTTGTCAATATCGAGGGTGTTTGTTGGCAGTTAGCCAGTGATGGACTTTATTTAGCTCGGTATTCACTGTGACATTTAGAGCAAGGGGGTCAGGACTGGAGTAAATGATGGTCGTGTCGTCAGCAATAGAATTGGTTTGAGATGTTGGGAGGCATTTGGGAGGTCATTATGTAGATGAGATGGAGGAGAGGGCCAAGTATGCTCCCCTGGGGAACACAAATGTTGATGGGTAGGGTGGGAGAAATTGAATTATTCACAGAAACATATTGGAGCCTGTCTGTAAGGTAAGACTTAAGGTACTGCAAGAGTGACCTCTGACTC
>WNGS01036818.1:0-10605 GCA_020271785.1 Procambarus virginalis | reverse complement strand
CTTCTCATCCTGACATATTCATTCCTGGCATTCTGGTATCTTTCTCTGCTCTCCAGTGTCCTGTTATTCCTATAGTTTCTCCATGCCCTTTACTTTGCTGCTTAGCTAGCCTACATCTCTGATTAAACCATGGGTTTCTCATCTTCATTTCACTGTTTTCCTTTTGGACTGGGACAAACTTGTTTGCTGCTTCCTTGCACTTTTGCGTGAATGTAGTCCATCATATCTTGGGCCGTCTTTTCCCTGAGCTCTGTTTCCATGCTATGTCTGTTAGGAATTTTCATATCTTTTCATAGTTTCCCTTTCGGTATGCTAACCTTTTGGTTTCAGTATCTCTCCTCGAATTCAATAAACCCTTCTTCAATCAGGTACTCAAACTCCAATACACGTGTGATCGCTCATCCCTACTGGGGCCGCAAAACCGATTTCTCTTATGTCAGAGTCGTTCAGGGTGAAGACCAGGTCGAGTCTCGCTGGTTTGTCATTTCCTCTCATCCGTGTGGGTTCTCTGACATGCTGGGTTAAGAGTTTCTAGTCACCACCTCCAATAGTTTGCGCTCTCCACGTATCCTCGCCGCCAATGCGGTTCCTTGTTCTCCCAATCAATCCTTCCATGATTGAAGTCCCCCATGAGTGAGCAGGTGGGATCTATTTCTACAGGCAGCAGAGGCTGCCCCTTCAATTATAGTGTTAACTGCCATGTTGTTGTTTTCATACTCTTGACTGGGTCTTCTGTCATTTGGTGGAGGGTTATATATTACTGCTACTACTCTCCTTGGTCCTCCCATTGTCATGGTGCCTGCTATGTACCCTCTGAATCCCTCACAGCCCGGGATAACCATCTCCTTAAAACTCCATTCCTTTCTCATGAGTAGGGCTACTCCGCCTCCTCCCCTACCTTCCCTCTCTTTCCTTATTACTGTGTACTCTTGGGGAAACACAGCATTCGTTATGATTCCAGGGAGTTTTGTCTCAGTGAGTCCGATTACATCTGGGTTCACTTCTTGTGTTCTTTCCCTTAGTTCACTTGTCTTGCTTGTGATCCCATCTATGTTCGAGTACATTACCCTGAAACTGACTCTCTTCTGCTTCTCCTCTGGGGGGACCTGTGGGGTCTGGGGTGAGCGGGAGCTTGGAGGATCTGGTATTGGGAGACTGGTGGAGGAGGAAGAGCTTGGGGGGGTGTAGGGGAGGGTGAGGGAAGGGAGGGCGGGTGAGAGGTGGAGGGTATGGGGGGTGGGTGAAAGGGGGAGGGTTGGGGGGTGGCTGAGAGGGGGAGGGTTGAGGGGGGTGAGAGGAGGAAGGTTGGGGGGATGGGGGTTTGGGAGGGCAGTAAAGGGGGGTGGGCATGGGGGGAAAGGGAAGGCTGAGGTGGGTGAGGAAGAGGGGAGGGTATTGGTGAGTGGTGGAGAGGGGAAGGCTTAGGTGGGGTGGGGGAGAGTGGGGGGCTTAGGGGGGCAGGGGAGAACGGAGGGCTTGTGGGTGGGAGAGACTGGAGGGCATGTGGGAGAAGGGTGGGCTTGGGGGATGGGGGAGAAGGGTGGTCCTGGGGGGAGGGGGGAGTGGGAGGAGGGGGATGAGTGGGAGGAGGAGGGTGAGTGGGAGGAGGGGGTGGGTCGGGGGAGGGTGCCTTAGGTGGGTACTTAGTGGGAGGCTGACAGGGGTTGGGGCAGGTAGGGTGTCTGTTGGGTAGAATGTGGGGGTGGTGTCGCACTCCCTGTGGCTAGTGCACTGTTTGAGGAGAGTTCCCCACTCCCCTCTGGGATTGTGTGGCTCAGGGTTGTGGCTCCCTGATTCCTTTCTCTCTCCCTGCGCTCCTTCCTTGCGTCTGCTGCCTGCTTTCTCTCTTCCCTTGTCATATCCCTCTGTAGGAATACTTTTTTGAACTTCTCTACATTTGCTAGACATCACTTCCTTTCTAACAGTTCCTCTTTCGTGTTTTCGCTCATGAATACCACATTTATCATTCGGTCTCTGTCCTAGTTGTACTTTCCAAGCCTGAAAACCTTTTCAACATTTTGAACAGTTCCCTCCAAGCTTACCTCTTTAAGGATCTCTTTAACTATATTTTTGTCCTTGTCTCTCCGCTCCTTTGGCCTGGCCCGTGTGTGTGTGTGTGTGTGTGTGTGTGTGTGTGTGTGTGTGTGTGTGTGTGTGTGTGTGTGTGTGTGTGTGTGTGTGTGTGTGTGTGTGTGTGTGTGTGGTGTGGTGTGTGTGTTGTGTGTGTGTGTGTGTGGTGTGTGTGTGTGTGTGTGGTGTGTGTGTGTGGGGTGTGTGTGTGTGGGGTGTGTGTGTGTGGGGTGTGTGTGTGTGGGGTGTGTGTGTGGGGTGTGTGTGTGTGTGGGGTGTGTGTGTGTGGGGTGTGTGTGTGTGGGGTGTGTGTGTGTGGGGTGTGTGTGTGTGGGGTGTGTGTGTGGGGGGGTGTGAGGAGAGAAAGAGGCAGAAAGACAATACGAAAACGACATCGCAAGCAAGGCAAAGACTCAGCCTAAATTGCTGCATAGCCACATCAGGAGAAAAACAACAGTAAAGGAAAGGTTATGAAATTAATGATAGAGGCAGAAGGATTCACTACAAACGACAAGGAAGTATGTGAGGAACTGAATAAGAAATTCCAAGAGGTCTTCACCTTAGAGCAAGGAGAAATCCCAGAGTTAAGAGAGGGGATAGCTAACCAGGAACCACTGGAAGAGTTTGAGATTACAAGCGGGGAAGTAAAAAAGTGTTACTAGAGTTGGATGTGGACAAAGGCTATAGGCCCAGATGGAATCTTCCCTTGGATACTTAAGGAAGGAGCAGAAGAACTGTGCCTATTACTCTCCATAGTGTATAACAAATCTCTGGCAACAGGGGAACTGCCAGAAATTGGAAAGCAGCTAATGTAGTCCCGATATACAAGAAAGGGGATAGACAGGAGGCACTGAATTACAGGCCAGTGTCCCTAACCTGCATACCATGCAAGCTGATGGAGAAGATTGTCCGAAGAAAGCTAGTGGAGCACCTGGAGCGAAAGAACTTTGTAACACAGCACCAACAAGGATTTAGGGATGGCAGGTCCTGCCTCACAGGGTTACTTGAATTCTACGACCAGGCAACAAAAATAAGGCAAGAAAGAGAAGGGTGGGCAGACTGCATATTTTGGATTGTCAGAAAGCCTTTGATACAGTGCCACACAAGAGGCTAGTGAAAAAGCTGGAGATGCAGGCTGGAGTGAAAGGGAAGGTACTCCGTTGGATACAGGAGTACCTAAGCAACAGGAGACAAAGAGTCAGTGTGAGGGGTGAGGTCTCAGATTGGCGAGACGTTACGAGTGGAGTCCCGCAGGGGTCAGTCCTTGGACCTATACTGTTTCTGATATATGTAAATGATCTCCCAGAGGGTATAGAATCGTTTCTCTCAATGTTGCTGATGATGCAACAATTATGAGGAGGACTGAAACAGAGGATGATAGTAGGAGGCTACAAGACGGCCATACGGCCTTTAAAAGACTTGTGCCAGGTTAGAGAGGTGACTTGGAAATGACTCGCCCAACACTAGAATGTCATCCAAGAAAACTAGCACCGTCTCCCAACTCAGCTCTCGTAATACCAGATTCATGACTCTGGCGTAGGTAGCTGGGGCATTACAAAGACCAAAAGCCATTTTCTGAAATTCAAACAAACTATACTTGGTGATAAATGTCGTCTTTTTCCGATCTTTCTCTATATTGATCTGGTAATATACCGAGTTGGCATCTAACTTACTGAACCATTAGTTTCCTGCTAATATGTGCAGGCATTCGTCAACTAGAAGCGGGTGTACACACTTTATGGTACGGGAGTTCTGTTTCCCGGTAATCCCCCACACCACCGAACCGAGGTATCCCAATCAGACATTGACAGTGGGATGATACCTGCATCAAGCATGCGTTGAAGGGGTGTGTTTCTTTTCTTCCTGTGCAAAACATGCAGGTGTCTGCCGTATTGTATGTTTCACAGGTTTGGCATTGCCTGTGTCGATGTGATGAGTTAGTTCATTAAAAGATCCTAGATCAAATTCACTCAGAGCAAAGTCTGGGAGTGAATGCAGTGTTCGGGCCCTGGGGACAGTCGGGCAAATAAGTACTAAGTCTCCTTTTCAAGTTAAGGACAGGGGCCTTAAAAAGTCTTTGGCAAAGCTGCCTACTGATATCCTAAGGACTTCTAACGCATTTGCCGTGTTAGAGGACGAGTGCTGTGGTGAGCCTGCAATTCGTTCGAAAGGCAAAGCAACGAAGAACAACGAAGCGCAGGCGATGAGTCACAATAACGTGGCTGAAGTATGTTGACCAGACCACACACTAGAAGGCGAAGGGACGACATTTGAACTGTTTGTCGTCCCTTCACCTTCTAGTGTGTGTGGTCTGGTCAACAACGAAGCGCAGGTTCCTCAAGGTGCTCAAAAGGAAATGGAAGGAACTAGGCTAACTTGGGTTGTGGGAGTTTCCAGTGTAATGTATTTAGATAGGACGTTTTGTGCCAGAGATAGGGGGAACAGGTTAAGGGTTTGCATTCCAGGAGCTGGAATTGGGGAAATTGTTGACACCATGAAGATATTATGACGGGAAATGGGAAGAAACCCATTATTTGTATTAGTGCAGGTGGAGATGATGATGGACGAGTTAGGAGTGAGGAACTGATGCAAATGTTTAAGAAAGCTATAGAATTAGTTAGGAGCAAAGGGAGGAATCCCGATCATATGTGGCATTCTTTCAAGAAAGGGAGATGGAAATGAATGGTTGTCGAGGGCACTTGGTGTCAATAGCCGGCTTGAAAGATATTGCAAATCAAATGCATATCTTTCATAGATAACTGGGAACACTTTTATGGAAGAAATGAAATGTATGCTCGCGGTGGGAGTGTATCTATCGAGGGCTGGGGTTGTTGGTTTTTGCGAACTCGTTGGAACCAGTGATTGGAGGCGTTTGTCTAGGTTTGGGTTTAAAGTGTTAGTAGATAGTGGTATGGGAATTGATATGGAGGAAGGAGGTAATAAAAGTATGTGTTAGTAGGAGAGAAACAAATTGGCAATATGATCAGGGGAAAGAGAAGGACCTCAAAATAACAATACACTTAGGGGTATATTGAACTAACAGTAAAAGTCTATGAAACAAAAAATAAACTATATAAATACTCTTGTCTGCACAGAAAAAAAATATTATTGCACTTAGCGAAACGTGGATGAATGTAGAAAATAGAGAAACTATTAGCTGAATATCAATTAAATGGATTTGAACTGTTTCCCACAGATATATTACGCAAGGAGGGGAGAGTAGATATATATGTTAGAGAAAATTTGACATGTAGTCTCAAAGGAAATCAAAACTGAGCAACACACGGAAACCATTTGGATACAATTAAACGAAAGAGCAAATAATCTTATAATAGGAGTTATATAGGCCACCAAACATAAACAGGATTGAAGCACAGCACTTATGGGATGAAATATCTAGAGCATCTAGGTCTAGCAGTATTTGTCATGGGAGACTTCAATTTATTCCACTAAAATTAGTTTAACAGAACAGGGAATAATGAAGCAGAAGATTTTCTACAATTGACGATTGTTTTCTTACCCAACACATTAAGGAACCAATGCGGGAAAATAATGTTTTAGTGTAACTAACAGGGAAATACAAATTAATGACATAGAAATAGGGAGTGAGCTAGGGAACAGTGAACACAAAGAAATCAGATTTAGCATAGAATGGAATAGATCTGTAGGAGAAGATTCAGTTAGTGCCAGTTTTTAAAAGCGATTTCAATAGCCTTAGACATTTTTCGGGTCAAACAGATTGGAAAGTCTTCGGCATGAAAGGTGGGCCGGACCTGAAGTGAGATGTGAACCCAGCGATTATTTAAAATATTCTAAGCAAAGCACAGGAACGTAGTATACCATACAAATTGAATAGATCGAATACTAATAACCCAAATCTTCGGCATGAAAGGTGGGCGGACCTGAAGTGAGATGTGAACCCAGCGATTATTAAAAATATCTAAGCAAAGCACAGGAACGTAGTATACCATACAAATTGAATAGATCGAATACTAATAACCCAAAGTGGATAACAAAGTATCTGAAGAACCTTATAGGTAAAAATAGGTGTACAAAAGGATTAAGAATGGGAAGTCAGTTTAGAGCAGGAATTCGTACAATGGTTAGAAATGTTAAAAACAAAGAGATAGGAAAGGAAAAAGAAACTATGACGTTCGCATAGCAGGGCAAGCAAAGACAAATCTTAAAGCCGTTTCTCAGTTATATCAAAAAAAGACTAGGTAAAGGATAGGTCCGTTAAAAACTGAGACAGGTCAAATAGCGGATAATGACGAGTGATGAGTAGTATTTTTAATAAATATTTTACATCTGTATTTACTAAAGAGGAACTTAACAATATGCCTTCAGCCAAACAAGTCTCTGTTCTTTTCATTACAAGTCTATGTGGGTGGGCGAGGACAGGCTGACTAGTTTAGCTTTGACTGAGAGGATGTAATTAAACAAATAGTAAAGCTAAAACCAAACAAATCCCAGGGCCGATAGTGTTTGCCAGAGTGCTTAAAGAATACAAGAGCCACTGCCTACCATATTTCATAAATCAATAGTCAGGCATATGACAGTCTCTAACTATTGGTTCATTACCTCCAGCAGCACTTGTAACAAAATCTGATCTGTGTATGGCTACTGCAATGTCTCTGGATATATTTTTGTCAGGCCTGAAAGAGTAGTACCCAGTGGCTTGTTCGTACTATATCGCAGTGGATCTTCCGCTACTTTGGCTCGGTGGCGACTTGTGATAGTTGGGAGTATTTTCGTTTTGATTTGCTCCTTAATCTGTGAAAAACTTGGAGGTATTTGAACCTGTACAACAGGTAGAACAGTGGCAGTTTTTGCTAGTGAGTCTGCCTTTTCATTACTGTCTATGCCAATGTGACTTGTATCCAATTTAGGGTGATTGACAGTTCTAGATTATGGGCTTCTTTTCCTATATGTTAAATTTCTGCGAGGAGTTGTATATTATCTCTGTGCTAACTGGATAACAATGCCTGGAGCGAGGATTTAGTCGGAATGAATGATGACATCATGTAATTATTCTCAATTGTGTAGTGTATGGCCTCCTTTAGGGACATATAATTTTGTTTGCAATGTTGAGCACCTAATCATGCTCCACTAAGCTTCATAGATGTTAGTGAAAACTGCTGCCCCAGCATACCTCTTTCTTAATCACTGATCCTTCTGTGAAGATGAGTCGTTGAAGGTCTTTGAGATGGTTTCTATTGTTGTTCTATGACTGTTTAGAAGTCATATACTGATTTTTTAACTGGTAATCCTTCAATTATTATCTTTAGGGTCGATTCTTCCATGGAGCCATGGAGGAGGCTGCCAAAAGTGGATATGGTCTCCACGCGTCCATATAGGTATTCCCAGCAGTATTCTGAGAGCATTTTGAACTTCCAGTTTCTCCCATTGGTTATCACTAAGAGATGTAAGAGCAGGAGCAGCATAGTCAATGAGTAACCTAACTGCTTGAACGTAGTTCATTTTGACTACTGGTAGAGATGTACCATCTCTAAGACTTGTCAGAGAGCGCAAAGCTGAGTTTCTGGCTTTACAACGTTGCCGAAGATATTTAATTTATTGAGTGAATTTCAACTGGCTGTCTATTATGAATCCTAGGTATTGAAAAAAGGTAACCCACTCAATTTCATGTCCTTGTATTATGAGTCTGATGTCTTGAGTTCTCATTTTAAAGGGCATTGCTTTGGTTTATTGCTGTTTATTTTCACTGTTATGCGTTCCACTTCCCTGCTGATAATATCTAGGAATTATGTGCATGTTCCTGGCGCCTTTGCCATTGATGATGACCACAAAGTCGCCTGCATAGTTAAGCAGTTTGGCTTTTGTAACTTGAGCTTCATGAATTGTACCATGAGACAGTTGAAGAGGAAATGGCTTAGTATTCCTTCCTGGGGACTTCCATTTTCCAGCCTCTTTGAGGACGATGTTTTTCCTTGAAATTTGACTTTAGCTTCTCGGTTAAACAGGCTTCCATTGGCAAAGGCAAGAGCGTGTCCTTTGATTTCCTTTATCTACAGGCAACACAGTGTAGCTGGAGCATTGGCTAACTCGAAGGCTTTTTCTAGTCTAGAAAAATAAGGATTCCAGGTTAGTCATTGATGACCAAACCACACACTAGAAGGCGAAAGGATGACGACGTTTCGGTCCGTCCTGGACCATTCTAAAGTCGATTGTGAGTGGTCCATGTCGGACCGAAACGTCGTCATCCTTTCACTTTCTTGATCCATTGATTTGATCCAGGAGGGAAGTGACATTCTGTGGTTCCAACACCTTTTCTGTAAGCAAACATATTTTGGTGCAGTGGATTGGCTTTCCATTCAAATCGATTAAGAGTCTTCTTTCCGCAATTTTGGCCAGACAGCTTGTTAATGAGATGGGTCTTGAATTTCCTGGGTCTTTAGGTTTTGGAATGGGAACTATATTGCACTGTTCCAGGAGTGGTAAAGTTCTTGTCACCCATACTCTGTTGATGAGATTCAAGAATGCTTCTTCACCCTTTTCTCCTAGCTTGGCCAGCATGTTGTAAGTGACTGTCTTCACCTGGAACTGTGTTTTTAGTTTTCTTTGTAGTTTTTCTGAGTTCTTTCAGATTGAAAGGTTGTTCTAGTTCGTCAGGTAAGGTTAACGCATAATCTATTTTTTTTCCATCTTATTTCCTGAAGTCTTGTTGGCGAGTCAGTTGCTTGAAGTTGAGTGGAACTGCCTCCTGAAGCAAATAGATTTGCTAACCTTCTGCTCCTTGCTCTGGATGAACATGATGTGGCAGAGCAGGAGGCGATTTTCCTTTGGCCTTGTTGATCTGCCTCCAGATGTCGCCCAAGGATGTATGCTGATTTTGCTTGGCACACCACTCGAGCCATTTTTCTTCATTAATTTTGTTGTTTCTTCGTGCACATGATCTCGGACCGCTCTAAGAAGTCCTAGATTAGTTTTGGTTCTATCTCCTCTGAAATTCTTTCGTGCACAATTTAGTCTGTAATGTAGTTCTTTGATGCTATCACAGTAATACCAATGGTCCTTATGTTGTTGGGTAATTGTTTTCCTCTTGGGGATGACGTGGTTTGCTGCTCTATGTATTGCATTTACTAACAATTTTCATTTCTTCAGTGTTGTCAGGAGGAGTGTAGTTTTGGTGCCAAGTTTCGAGAGATTTCTGAAACTTCGTCCAATCTGCTTTGATTAAGTCCCATCCGGGCTCGGGAACTGGAGGTCTGGGTGGTAATGCTATATTAATAACTGTTTTTGTAGCAAAGTGGTCACTAGTCAGAACATGGTCAATTGGCCAATGACAACTCATAAATACTGGTGTAGACAAACGTGAGATCCAGCTTCCCCCCACCAATGTGGGTTGGTTCCATCGAGTTAAGCAGACTGATTTCAGGCACTTCATCCAAAAGTATCCAATATGTCTTCCGTTGGCGTTGGTTCTTGGTGAATCAAATAGTAATTCACTGAGCGTTGAAGTCACCCGAGATATTAAGTGTAATGACTGCTATTTCAAAGATTGTAGAGAGATCCATATCGTGGTCTCTGTGGTTCTTGTATACATTGAAGATGGACATCATTCAGTTCCTCATAGCGAGAATAACACCCAAGTACGACGTCCGCACCACAGTTAGGCAAGTCTGTGATTGCCGTGGCATTTATATTTCTTACTAGTACTGAAGTTCCTCTGATGCCACCTTTTCCAATTGGGAAGTGGAAACCTTAATATTCTGGGATATTGATATTTCTTTCAATCCTGGTGAGTGTTTCTTGAAGTAAAACAATATCAATGTTGTTCTTGAGAAGCACTGCTCTGAGTGTTTGTGCTTTGTTTTTGAATCCTTCAATATTCAAAGTGGCCCATTGTATAATCTTGAGGATGTCCATTATTTTGTCGGAGTTGAATCCATTGAGTCCATGGTAGTTTCTAAAGTGCTGATTTCCCCGACGTTCTGTCTTGGTTGGAGTGGAGACTGTCAATGGTTGCTGAAACAATTCAGTTTCGTCACCTTCGACTTTTACTTCGTCAACCTTTTTAGGTAGGGCTTGTATAAATGTGGAAGAAATAAGTTCAGTAGATTGTTTTTTGAACTTTTACATTTCCTTCCTTGATTGTGGGTTGGTCTGTTCCAGTGCTTGGAATGCTTTGCAAGCATCATACTGAAGGTTTGTCAGGGAGGCATAAACCATTGGAACAGTAGTCACTTCATACGCCTTTGGCTGCCTTTCTTTTTATTGGTAGGTGAGGAAACTCTTGGTTGGATCCTAGCGTCTTGCTACATCCAGCTACTGGGGCATTGATGATGCAGAAGTCGTCATTCGTGCTTGGAGGTCGTGGAGGCAATAGCATGTGTTCGTTTTGCTGCCTGATCTATTCGGTTGTTGTTGCCTTGTGGAGTAGTGCTCTTTTTTCTCCAGTTATTAGAGGCCCTGTTCTTGCTCAGGCTAGAAGAAATTGGTGCTTTAGTCTGTTGCCGATTTGTATCTTCATTTATTCGGACTTGCCGAAGAGTGTACCACTGACTTTTAACC